>JAMJFZ010000239.1:43790000-44025000 GCA_026225945.1 Cricetomys ansorgei | reverse complement strand
TAAGTGTTAACAGATGCAGGGATCTAAATGATATTCCCACAAGTCCAGGAATTCAGGCAGGGACCTCATAGTAGATCCCTGATAGTTCTGAATAAACCATAAACAGAGCTTTGTTTGGCCTTTTATTTTGGACTTCTAATATCCAGAGCTGTGAGAGAACTAACTTCTGTAGTCTTCAGTCGCTGAATTTGCACTCTCTCGTTAACTAAGTCCAAGGAAGCCACGGATAGCTTTTTAGATGGCTCCTTTTATACAGGCAGCTATTCGAATAGATAATTTCAAGTATCTCCTCGAATTGTTGGCTCATGAAATATTTCTGTGTACTTTCATTCAGTTGTTAACCATTTTATGTATATTATATACTGAATCATTTTACCAATTTATTGGCCTACTTATAAACCTGTTCCCTAATGTTTCCATTAATAACTCTATGATAATAATTAATAATCTGTAATCACTAATGAAATTATAAATGAGTGTTTCTAAATAATCAGAACGTTATAATAGGTGAATACCCAGCTCCTTACAGCACAGTCCTTAGATTACTTTAAATATAACAGCTTGAGGCGATCTAAAACGATTACTTCCAAGTGCTCAGTGCTGCGCAGTTTGGTAGTCCTCCATTTTAGGGTGCATTTACATTGTGCAATTGTTATTCATAACAACAATGATCAAGTTGATTAGCAACACAGAAAAGGACACTAGTGTGCACTGAGGGTAGCGGGTGCACCAACAGCCTCACAGCGATATTAAGTTCAACATTTAGTGGGTTAATGAGCTGACAGCTGTGAAATTCATGACGTTAACATGATCATGTGCAAGTCAGAGGAAGACAGCGTTCCGTAAGTCAGACACAGTATCTCACTTAGTTGCAGCTTTGTGTTATTTTGTACGTTTACAAAAAAACATTTTTGTTGGATTATTAACTGTGCTCCAACTGTGTTTTAGGTCAGTACTGTGAGGAGTAATACAGAGAATAACGTAGACAAAAACTCTTACTCCTAGAAATACCGTATGTTGTCATGGAGTACTGGCACATGCGCCTCACAAGCACATGCAGTGTGGCAGGCACAGACAGCTCTGAGCTCGCCACAACCTTTGAAGTGGGTGTGACCACAGTCCCCACTTCAGAGACCACTAAGAAGGTGAGGGCGGGTTTGGCCAGTCTGTGACTAGAACCACTGTGAGTTTGTGTGCCGCTTTGGAAATCACCAAGCTCAATTGATTGTTACAGCACTTACATCCAGGCAGTCTTAAATGACACTGACTGCATGTTAGGGATTTTGATGGGTGTGGAACTGTTAACTGCTCAGAAAGAAAGGTGTCTTAGTTACTGTTCTATTGCTGTCAACAGGTGCCACAGCCAAAGCAGGGTATAAAAGGAAACATTTGATTGGGGGATTGCTTAGAGTCTCAGCGAGTTATTCCATGAACGTCATGGTGGGGCGCATGGTGGCAGACAGGCAGGCAGGCAGGCAGCAGCTGAGAACACGTCTGACCCACAAGCTGCAGACAGAGAGGGAGCACGACTGGGCTTGGAATGGACTTTAGCCTCCTCAAAAGCCCACCGCCAAAGACACACCTCCGCCAGAGTCACACCTACTAATTCTCTCTGAGCGATCCGCCAGTTGAGGACCAATACTCAAACACTCGAGTTGACGGGGGCCGTTCTCCTTCAGACCATCGCAGACGGTGCCCATTAAAATTAGCCACGAATTAGCGGGGGCAGATTAAAAACATTACGAGTTGTTTTCCCCACGGGACCACTTAGTGTAATGATGCGGGCCACTTAAAGGTGCTGCAGGAGCGAATAACAATGGAGAGAATCCTAACACCTCATAAAACACCGTCAAGTGTTGCTGTCTCGGGGAGAAGCCGTGTGGACTCAGTGTACACGCTGTACCCTTGGAGCGCGGAAACGAAAATACCAACTCTAAGAGAAAGTTACTCAGAAGCTACAGTCTGAGCAAACACTTATTCTGAAGCAGACTCATGCAAAACACGGTAAATATCTAAAGCTCTCAAGATAAAAGTGGGATGTTGGCCAGAGACCTAGAAACCAAGGGGAAGCACAATTTGGAAGAACCCACTCTTGACTTGGTGCCTGGGACCTCTGCTGAGGGGAACGCCACGTTGACGCACGGATGCCCTGCTGGGCTTCAACACTGGAGGTGTTTGGTATTGCTGAAGGTTGATCTTAAAGAAGAAGCCAAAATGGCAATAAATCCCAAAGAGATACTAAGCACTCCTTAGAAGAACAGAAGCCTGCTTTAGAGAGGCAGATGCAGAGTGGTAGCTTTTTAAACAAAAGTTTTAACGGAAGTGGTGACATTGCAGCCACGGAGCATCAGCAACTGTTCCAGTCTCCAGGTAGCGCAAACTATGCACATTGCCGCAGATTCGAATCACACTTATTTTGTGAACGTTTTTGGAAGGTTGAGACTGAGCTCGGCTCTTCTTTCATGCTGAGCAAGGGCTCTGGCATTAAACTGTCTCCCTACCCTTGTTTATCTCTGATGACCAAACTGCTAATGTGGTTACCTCACTCCCTCTGAAGCAACAGTCACAAATACAGTCCTTTTCAGGTCAGTCCATTGCATTATAGTCGCTTTAGGTCACGATGTTTATCACAGCAACAGAGAAGCAAAGTAGGACAGGTGTTAAATAAAGATCCATGAAACAAACCAACCAACCAACACATAAGCACATGTAATTACACTGCTGAAGACTGAAGAGAGTTGCAGTGGTTAGGCTGCTGTTGTGGGTCAGCAAGGAAGACAAGGAAGCATTCCCGTATGTGCAAACTGCCAGGACTCAGCAGAGGGAACCACCTTTATTGCCAATCCCATCCTGGACGGCGGAACCCCGGAGCAACTGAGCTCAGATGTTTTTAGCGACTCAGAACTCCTCAGGTGCAGATCATCAGCAATCAAACGTCCCCCTCCCCACAGAAGTTCAACACCTGCAGACAATACAAAATGCCAAGACCTAGGCGGACCCTCACCCAACAGTGCACACAACAATCTTTTGTACGTAACAAAAAATAAACTTCCACAACAGAGAGTTGCCCACAATTCGTTCCTTATTTAATGTGTGCGTGTGTGCCTGTGTAAGTTTACATGGGCTATGTGCAGACAGGCGCCGGCACAGACTAGAAGACAGCACTGGATCACCAGGAACTGGTGTTAGACGTGGTTGTAAGCTGCCTGTGTGGACCTGGGAACCAAACACAGTTCCTCTGCAGAAGGAGTGAATGCTTTTTAATTGCTGAGGCACCCTTCTGTAATGATTTCTAATATTATCTGATGACATCTTATACACATTAGAGTCACACTGTGGACAGGCTGAGAGTGGTTACTTCCCAATAGTGAAACTATTTTAGAAGCGATACAATACTACCCAAGTCAAAGTTTCTCACATGTACAGTGGCTTATTCATCTTAAGAGCTACTTCAGCTGAAGAATTACATGTAAGAAAGAAAAAAAATATTCAGTGGCATGCTCCTTCGGAAACTGTACCACAGGATCATGTTAAAGCGGTCAGGGCAGGATGGCTTTAGGGACTCCGTCATCTTACAACACTCACCTACCTAATGTAAGATTTTAGAAAAACTGTCATACAGAGGACTACATAGGAGCTGATTTGTTAATGTCAGTTATAGTTTGCATGAGTCGGGCCGCAAGTGTGCCTAGCACACAGCACACACAACTATGCCGCCGCCAACTCTGGAGTAACATGGATACGTTACTTCTCTCCAATCTGATGCTCCATCTGTGTAGATATGTGAGATCAAAAGTTTCTATGGGATTCAAAGGAATATTTCCCATGATCTATTTGTGTGCTCTTCACCACGAATTCTGCTAACGAATTCTGTATCTAAGGGTACTATATACCATTCAGTATTATGAATAAAAATTACTCTGCCAGGGCATTGTAATATAACATTGGAAAACAAATTGTGTCTCCTGTTTGACCTTTAATTCTTTATAGCTCCAATTTAATGAGAACCGTGCAATCCCCCACCTCTGAAAGCACAGCCAGCGCCAACTAAATCCACCAGCTAAGCAGGAGGTAATGACGGTACTCTTTTGCAGGCAGCTGCAGAATCGTGGACGTGGTTTATTTAGTGAGATATTTTAAGTGCTATTACTGCATTTTCCAGGATGAATGATCTCAAAGAGAGTCAGCCCCAAAGGAAGAACAGAGCAGCTGTACAGAACAGTTATTCGGACAATCATTACTCTGTATTCACTATCATGAGTCTAGATACAATTCGCACAAAGTAATTTTTCCCACGTTTTACTTTTTTATGAAAACAGAGTACTGTTTTTGCCTAGTTTTAATTCAACATTAAAGAAATGAGGAAATAAACCTTTTATTCTGTTTAAGTGGAATGAAATATTGGGGAAACACATCCTGTCTAGTATTGCATCAGCATACATTATATTAAATTGCTATAGCTAAGAATGCTGAATTGAAAAGAAGCATGCTGCAAAATAAAGGAATTCAGTAAATACCTTGAATGAAAACAGGAAAAATAAATCTTGAATTTTTGCCAATTGTAAGGTACACCGAAGTTTATTTTTCTGAGAGTTGGTGTAATTGATAGTAGCTCCCCCCTCCATGTAACACACACTTCATCCCCCCCCAAAAAAAAACAAAACTGAATGAAAGAAGAGGGCCATAGGTAGAAAGGAAAGCTAGAGCTGGTTTCCTGGGAGAGGGGCTTCCTGACTCCAGAGGATATTTGGGGAGAGGGAGGCACAGGGACAGGTATCTGAGTCTGATCAACAGTGGAAAGAGGAGAACCCAGGAATCACACAACATCAAACAATGCTCATTTACTTTACTTCCAGGCCTATGCCTCTCTCATCTCTTAGAGGTAAGCTGTTATTTTCCCTTTCTTCAGGGTGAGGGTTTCTGACTTTCCTGGAAATTCAGTATTTCGCTCTTTGTCATTGCCAGGGAATGCCCTTGACAATCCTCTGGATGACCACGAACAGCCCTCTTAAAACAACATGCTCAGTTTATATAGTTTAAGCACAAATAACTATCATTAATATCAAGCTCAAAACAAATGCATAGTAGTTTTTTCTTTTAAAGATAATTAATTATTTAATCAATATGTACTTACTTATTCATTTTGATGTCTGTGCATGTTTCGCCTGCATGTATGTCTATGCATCATATGTGTGCCTGGTGCCCACAGAGGCTGGAAGTAAGTACTAGATCTTCTGAAACTAGAGCTTCAAGTGGTTCTAAGTCATCACTTGGGTACTGAAAATCAAACCAGGTTTCTCTAGAACAGCAGCTAGTGCTCATAACTACTGAGCCATCTCTCTAGCCTCCTACCTTTTTCTTTTTATGTGGGTATGTGGTATACGGACCTGCAAGCATGCCTGAGTGTGTGAATGCCTGTGGAGTCCAGGAGATCATGTCTGGTCCCCTCCTTTACCACTCTTTATTACTATTTGAGCCAGGGTCACTGTCTGCGCCCAGCTGACTGATGTGTACACTAGCTAGCTATTGAGCCCCATGTACCCCTCCCTATCACAGTGCT
This sequence comes from Cricetomys ansorgei, assembly GCA_026225945.1. NCBI lineage: Eukaryota > Metazoa > Chordata > Mammalia > Rodentia > Nesomyidae > Cricetomys > Cricetomys ansorgei. The sequence goes on along the minus strand of JAMJFZ010000239.1, from coordinate 44,019,440 downwards.
GGGGGCACAGGAGCACAGGTAAAGGGGTACGGGAGCACAGGTAACATCCAGCTATTTATATGGTGTTGCTGAACCAAACTCTGCAGCTCAAGCCTCTGAGTCACGAGTCATGCCCCAGCCCTTGTTTTTCACGTTTTATAATTTAAGATTAAAGAGATGACAAGTTATGAAATATATCTCTAAAATAATTTTGATGAGCTTAAAGATCTCATATAATTTGTAAGATTTTTGTGACTCTCTTCCAAATAGAAGAATTATTATTTCTTTATTTGGCATTATAGAAAAAAGTTTACTGCTCTGTATTTGGAGTTGTGTTATATCCCACAGTATATATTTCATAATATTCAATATATGAATATACAAAATAGCCACACTTATTTAAATGTTTAATTATTTCAAATGATTAAATTTAAAAATATCCTATGAATTTTTAATAATCATTTTTATAATATACGTAGCTCCTTTAGAGAGCCTCTCTTAAGGAAAACTGAATGCTTTTATCTATATTATATAATAGAAGATAACTAATGTATTTGATAGAAAAATGATTCTGAGAGTTCATCTGCCACACTCTTTAGATGGCCAAATTCAAAGTGTCAGAAAAATTTCGTGGAAATAAATCCTTAGTTATCAGGTCTTATGATTGTATCGCTTCAATTTACCAACCACGGCGGGGAAAACATTTTTCTCTTTTTGTTTGAAACAGGGATTGTGCTGATAGAAGAGTTGGAATTGGAAGACTGAAGAAATACTGAACGTTAGGAAAACTAAATCAGACGAGACCACGGCTGAGATTCGCAGGGAGCAAGTTCTTCACGCACGCTGGAGTCAGGGAATGTGGAGGACAGAAGAGGCGGCTGGAGGTAGCTAGATTTGAGGCACAGAATTTGGGTAGGAATGAAAGAAATTGTATTTACATTAATATTGTTAATGCTATAAAATCTATAATATATTTATATAAAATGCTGTAAATTTTCTCTTCCCTATTTTGTAAACCATAAGAAATTGAAATTCGTCTGCTTTCTGCCCAGTAAATTTAGGCAACAACTTTTATTTATGGAAAATCCACAGGTAAAATTCAGTGTTAAGTGCTATCATACTTAATCATACGACATCAGGAATCACAATGAATTATGTAAATTAATATACACATTTCAGGATATTGCCTAAATGGCATTTCTTAACTTAGTAGGACAGTATTGACAATTTATAGCCTAAAACAAATGAAAACCTGGCAAAGCTCAAGAGTTCGCAGGTTTCTCCATGCACACAGGGCTGTAAGGACTGCTGGTACTCTGTAAGAGCCGGGTGGAAGAGCTGACCCCAGTTCTATTAGGTTTTTTGTTTTGTTTTTTTTTTAAATCCAACAGCTATTGCTGGCTACTCTTCTCTGCTGGTGCTGAACTCAGTGAGTTCTTGTTCATTTTTAAAAGGAATCAAGTGTCTAGTGTTTATCAATATTTCTGACTTCTTTGTAATAGAATATATTGAAGCATTTGTATGAACATGTAAATTCTTAGACATTTTTGAGACAGATGAATTCAATGTCCAGAGATGAAGCTGCGAACCTTCTCTTGATGCTGTCTTGACTAATTCTCATGCATGATGCACCAACCCAGACAGCACTGTAGACAATGACAGAAAAGGCCATCTCATTTTATAAGCTATTCTTAATGTCGAGTATGTTTTGAATGAGTTTATCCTTCCTTTGAATAAACTTGTATCTAATTTCATAAGATAACATCTCGGTAACTTTCCATTTGTGAGATGGCCTCATTTGTCTGTATAAACCAGACAAGTCATGAAGGGAACTGCTTGCTGTGGCTCCGGATCTTTATTTACTTTCCTTATTTCCTGGTATCACGAGTGTAGCAAGAGGAGGACACATTCCTGTGACCGCCGTGAGGCCAATGCAAGTTCTGGAATGTGCTAGCTTTACCTGCAACCATAAATAAAACATATTATAAAACATAAAACGTAAAAAACCATAATAAAACAGAATTGTTTTAGGCTTCCACCCTACAAAAGACTACAGGCAACTAAGGAATGCTGAGAGTGGGATACACAGTGTTTTCAGGGAAGAGCACAGCAAATGGTTATCCTATAATAAACAGTTCTGAAAACGTACATTCATAGAGCATTGTACAGATGGAGTCAGTTGTATTTAGGAATACATGTGCGTATTCATATATGTATGTAACAAAAATTTTAAAAAAGGAGGCCATGACTTCGAAAGGAAGCACAGGGGTACATGCGAGGGCTTGGAGGGAGGGAAATAAAAGGAAAATGATCTGATTATGCTCTAATCTCAAAAAATGAATGCTTAAAGAAACAAAATAACTGATCCCAGTAGAGTGTGCGTGATGAATAGCTGTTTTGTGGTGCAATCAACAAATGTCATCGGAATAGCGTCACGGCTGGGGAAGAGAGCTCTTCTTTCGGAGGACCAAGTTCAGTCCCAGCAGCCATGGCAAATGGCTCACAATCACCTGTAACTTAAGTCCTGGAGGATCCCATGCCCTCTTCTGCCCTCTTCTGGCCTACTGAGGCACCTGCACACATGGGGCACCTCCACAAGTAGACACAGGCACGTATACTTTCATAAAAATCAATCTTAGAATACGTTACAGTGAAGATTTGAGCGTTTACCCACTTAGGTGGTTGCAGCTGATGAATACACTGTCTTAGAAATTACTGTTACGGTGTTCACATGAGTAACAGATATCAGCCAAGTGTGTTAAGCCCAGTCAACTTGGGTGGAGCTCTGATCCATGTGTAAGACATCTGAGTCCTTCTTTATAGTTTATGTTCACCAGAGAATGCCAATAAAATGAAAGCACACCGTTCTTGTAGTTGCACAGAGTTTATTCATTTCAAAACACATTCTTCCCCTAAGTACTTGCATGGCCCTGTTGTTGAAGTTAATGAGATTCATGCTGGTTATTGAAAGTCAGAATCTGGCTACACAAAGCATTGTATTTATAGCTGTCTCCAAACACACATCACGATTGCTGATGAGAATGTGAAGAGAATTTGGTTGTCCATGAGATGCTGTCTTGTTTCGACAAACATCCCGTAAAGTAAGACAGTCCACGGCACGTGCAGAGCACAGGGTGAGTCTCTGCATCATCTCCACCGCCTGCTGCTTGCAGGCGTCTGGTCATTTCCAATCCTTGTCTTCAAGATGTCTACAGACTCTCAAGTCATGGTAAAAGGGAAAGACAATGGGCAACAAAACAGTGCCATCTTGGAAGTTTCCACTAGGTTCTCAGTGTTAAAAAGAAAAGTAAGAGTTAGAAAGAGTTCTGGGGTTTCTCGAGCAATAGAGTGCTGTGCTTGTTTGCAGGACTCCAAGGCTCTGGCTCCGGTCCTTAGCCTTGAAGAGAGGGGGGTGGTTACAGCAAACCATTACCCAACAGAAAATTATATTGACACTTTCTTCTGCACAATTATATAATTTCATATATATATAAACATGCGACTATAATGTTAATAAAATATATGTATCAAATAGTCATCTCCATAAAGATGTCTGTCTAGGTGCCAGTAGATAACAGGACGCCTCCGGTCTTAGGGACATGACAGCGTACTTCTGTAAAGTACCCAGCCATTTTATCATCTCTCGTGTTATGTTCATCTCTTGACTGCATGACATGATTAAGTTAAAGTAAAGATTAGATTTTCCAAGACCTGGGAATAATACATTCATAGGAAATTATGAAAGCCCGTAGTGTGACAAATAAAAAAGAGGATGCCTTCACTGTGTCAGCCACCCAACAGGTGTAACTGCTTGATACTTATCCCTAACTCATCCAAGCGAGGCTTCATGAGACACTATAGTGCTCAATACATCCCTGGGTTCCCATCCTCACTGTCTTTTCCACTTATAAATCCTCTCATCCCATTTTAGTCCTTCCAAAAAATAAATATCATTTGTCCTAATTAAAAAAATATGGAGCAAGTCATAATCTCCAGATTGGCCATCATCTGGATTGCCACTAATGAAGATAATGGCTTTTTATTTAGGAATAAAAAACATTTTCTACAAAAACTTCCAGTTCTCTGGTTGCGTGTTCCTTGCTCTTTTCTTACCAGGAGAGGAAATCACGTTTCTCTTGCATGCCTTCATGTCCTCCCAGAATCGCAGTGAGTGGTATTTCTGCGCCTGCCTGCGGTCTGACTCTCCTCCTCATGCTTTGAGTTGAACGGAGAACATCATCCAACTCGGATCTGTCTTATGTTTCTCTGGTTAGAGACCTTAGAAAAATGAGCTGAAACAAATGACTTTCTAAAGGAGAACTTGTCTTATTTTTTCGGTTGTGAGCCCGTAACAATGAGAACGAGGGCAGAACCAAACACTACTGGAAAATAATCAGATGGATGGATGGATGGATGGATGGATGAAGTAAAAATAAATATATATATAAAATCCATGATAGACAGATAAGTAAAAATAAAGAATATATATGACATCAGTGATAGGATTCCTAACGATGTTCTGCTATGCTGAGCTTTGCCTAGCCCAATCGCCAACAGAGAGGCTTCCTCCGACAGCAGATGGGAGCAGATTCAGAGACCCAAGACCAAGCACTAAATTGGAGAACCCCTTCCCCAAAGAGGGAGAGGAGGCACAGTGGGAACCAGTGGGGGTGGTGAAACCAGGAGAACAGGCCCCACAGAATCAACTAAGCAGGACTCACAGGGATTGGGAGATTGAAGTGGCAATCATTCTGCCTGCGTGGGACTGCTGGATCCCTACACATATGTTAAGATTGTCTGGTTTAGTGTTCTTGTGGAACCCCTACATGTTGGTGTTGGGGCGTCTCTGACTCTTTTTTCCTGCCCTTGGGACCCCTTTCCTCCTGCTGGATTGCCTGGTCCACCCTTGATGCAGGGATTAGTGCCCTGCCCTGTTCTGTTTTTTGTTATGCCCTGTTTGATTGGTAACCCTGGGAGGCCTGCTTTATTCTGAGAAGCAAAGATGGGGAGTGGGGAAAAGATCTGGGGGAGAGGGGAGGTGAGGAGAGAGGGTAGTATGTATTGTATGAGATGAAAAACATATTTAGGAAGGGTTGAAGTCTGCAAAAAGAAAAAAGTAAAATAAAGAAGAAATCCTCTACTGTTTGCATGAGCGCGCATGTGGGATGTGTGTGTGTGTGTGTATACACGCACATGCACGCGCACACCTGTCTGTTCCTCTAGGCTGCATGTTTCAAAGCATAGGGAATATTTTGCACATAGACAAATGAAATAACGAATCTTGTTGCTTCTTCTATGAAGCAAAATTTTCTAAACTGTGTTCATATATTAGCATTCAGGAGACTCAGTTCAAATGAGAGAAAAAAAATTAAACATGTGACTAAAACGTCACATATTACCGGACAGTGGCGGTACACGCCTTCTATCCCAGCACTCACGAGGCAGAGCCAGGTGGATCTCTGTGAGTTCATAGCCATCCTGGTCTACAGAGTGACTTCCAGGACAGCCAGAGTCACAACAGAAAGTCACATATTTATAACTGTAACAGTAGACATTTTAATAAAGTGTTTTATTTTCTGTAAAGAGACATAAGCCCTATATGTATACATCCCATACAACAATGGACTTGGCTTATACCATTGGCTACATATGTACAAATATCTGGTTTGCTAAGAAAAACACTGTGAGAAACTAGAATTGGATTTGGTATCCTAGTGAGCTGTATATATCAGAATGATATTCATTTTGTGTGCTTCGGGCTATCGTAGGTAATTCGCAGTGATGGTTCTTGATGGTTACGAACACTCACTTCATATTAACACCTGTGAAGAAGTCAAGACCGCTCTGAAATGAAGGGTTTATGGAGACCTTCCATTTAAAGGCTGTTAGTTTGTACTCTTGAATATTCTCTTAGGAATGGTAATTGCCAAGATGTTCAAAACGAATTTCACAGGATGTTGTTACCTGTTTTGAAAGATTATTTTTAAATCAGCATTATTTGATTTAGTTGATTATTAATTTTTGAAAATCATATTTAAAGAGCCCTGGAGATTTTTTTTTCAATTCTATAGGACCCCAGATGATACGGTCTACTCAATCCAGAATCCTTTAATTCAAAGATTGAAAATATTATCTTAAATATGCATATAGCAGGAAAAAATTAGAAGTGCTGAAATCAGTTCTTTTAGACAATTTCTTCTTCCTAGGATAGATACAACTGAATTAATGCTAAATAAAAATAGCCAATTTTTTTTTCAGAAAATTAAAACTGGGGCTTTAAATTTAAAATGTTGTTCACACTTGCAAACAGCAAGGCAGGCATTACTATTCTTATCAATAGATGCTAAAATTGATTCTATCCTGGAGAACACGTGCTCATTTAGCTACCTGCAACTCTTTGAGAGCTTCACAACTCCAACATTTCTCAAGCTCTCAAGAGACAACTTCCTCCACAGCTAAGATTCCAGGTTACTCTGTTCTGGGATGATCTGGCTCAATTACAAGAGACAGTGGTGAAATTTACCTTCACATTAAATCTTAAATTCCACCAGTGAAGCAGGCGGAATCAGCTTCATGTTCCCACCAGTGCCTTGCACTCAAGAGTCCAGCACCCACCGCAGTCAGCAGCCCAGACACACGTTCTACACACAATGGGCTTCTCACGTGGAGTACACACAGTCTTGGGAAAGTCAGGCTTCTCCTTTGCCTGTGTGCTCACTCTTCCTTCTGGATGTCTTTATAGTAGACTACCCAGACAAGGAACCTGGCCCTGTGCAGGTATATGCCACAAAATACTTTCCCTCTAATGAGACTTTATTCAATCATCCTTCAAAAGATAGTTTAGCACAAACCTGCTGGTTACCTTTCTGTTTAAGCTCTCACATCAGCATATTGGTTAATAGAAGGTTTTAGGGGTGTGAACCACTCACCTCTAAGGTGATAAATCTCTGGGTCCCAGGCAAGGTTATTTCTCATTTAGATTAGAGCAATGCTTTATATCTCAAACAACTTCCACAAGAGAGTCTGGACTTGATGACTTTGTCAGTGTCTCCAATCTTGTGAAAATATTCCCTATATCTGAATAACTAAAACCTTTCTTCTCTTTGGATGTATCCTCAATTGTAATCAGTGACTCATGTGTTAACATTTTTAATTAGGAGAAGTAATTAATACTTATTGAAGGCTCACAGGGCAGGTGCTGGGGTTCTAGAGCCCTGCACAGTCGTAGGAAAATACCTTAGCTAGAAACATTGTGTTTGTACATACACAGATGAGAAGATGCACGGAGCTTAGAAATCACAGGATGCAGATTTATTCCAGGGACATCTGTGTCACTCCAAACGCGTCCTGGTCTGACAATGCAGAAGCAAGCCGGGAAAAAGCTGTATAACTAATGCCCCCTCCCCTCCAAGTCTGCACCTTGTTTCTTGTAACTTGATTATTTAAGCCTGGAACTAATTAAGATTTATAGGAAACCCATTGAGACAGCTGTTTGGAAAGGAAAATGATGATTTTGGAAAAGTGGCAACTACAAATAAGATTGTTTCTTGAAAAATCAACAAACACCTTGTGTACAGAAAATCACTGAGTTTGCTTAGCTCTGGTGGTAAAGTTCAATAAGGGTACATTCATATGGAATCTTAATTTCCTGTGATGTTATCTGATATATTCACCCTGGAGATGTTTATAAATATGAAGTACTTCGAGGTTTCTCATGTGAAATACTCTGATGCTCTATACTTTTATTAAAACTCTGAATGGAAAGGCAATGCAAAACACAGCCAAGAGCAATGCATATTAATATAAACCACAGAATTTATGTTGAAAACAAGATTAGATTGTAATGCTACAAAATTTCACTGGGATATGTGGATATTAAACAAGGCATAGTACTGTGTGCAGCAATTAAGCAAGGTACAGCACTGTGTGCAGGAGGAACACTAGGCACAGCACTGTGTGCAGGAGGAACACTAGGCACAGCACTGTGTGCAGGAGGTACACTAGGCACGGCACTGTGTGCAGGAGGTACACTAGGCACGGCGCTGTGTGCAGGAGGAACACTAGGCACGGCGCTGTGTGCAGGAGGAACACTAGGCACGGCGCTGTGTGCAGGAGGAACACTAGGCACGGCGCTGTGTGCAGGAGGTACACTAGGCACGGCGCTGTGTGCAGGAGGAACACTAGGCACGGCACCGTGTGCAGGAGGTACCCTAGGCACGGCACCGTGTGCAGGAGGAACACTAGACACAGCACTGTGTGCAGGAGGTACCCTAGGCACAGCACTGTGTGCAGGAGGTACCCTAGGCACAGCACTGTGTGCAGGAGGTACCCTAGGCACAGCACTGTGTGCAGGAGGTACACTAGGCACAGCTCCGTGTGCAGGAGGAACACTAGGCACAGCACTGTGTGCAGGAGGTACCCTAGGCACAGCACTGTGTGCAGGAGGTACACTAGGCACAGCACCGTGTGCAGGAGGTACACTAGGCACAGCACTGTGTGCAGGAGGTACCCTAGGCACAGCACTGTGTGCAGGAGGAACACTAGGCACAGCACGGTGTGCAAGAGGTACACTAGGCACAGTACTATGTTTATATTCAAAGATGAAATAAAATTATGATATATCAACCTTTAGCTAAATTTGATTGCTCACATGTGTGTGATTTTAAAAGGATAACAATGAAAACCTAGCAAAACCTTTATATAATATATATAATGACATAGGAAAGAAATAGATGGAATCTTGTTTAATGGGTACCATATTTTATGGTTAAGGAAAATATAATAACTAACAAACTTTAAATTAGGTAGGCAGATATTGTGTGTCAATAGAGATGATGGGTAGTCAGGCAAGGCAAGTAAGTGTGCAAATGTATGGCATATATATATATATATATATATATATATATATATATACACACACAAAAAATACAAGCATTCATTTTCTCTTTTAAAGAAATAACATGAGAGGAAATCAGATGTAAAATAGTACTTACAGGTAATTCATAAAATAATGTTCCAAATCGAAAAAAAAGAACCATAAAAATTGTACTTCTTTTCATTTTAAACTAAGAAGTAAATGGAAAATCCATGTTAAAATAACTATGAAAATTTTAGCCATTGCTCCAGGTTAAAGTATTCAGATTACCATGGTCAGATGCGAAGAACAGTGCAGTGTCATGTGCTGCTCACGGCAGAGGCAAGCGTCCTAAGACCCTTCTGGAAGGGCACTTCTACTCTGGCAACAATTACACATCCAGAGGCACCCCGAAGCAATATTAAACAAGCACCCAAGGACGGACCGCAAAGAGGACGGAGCTGCACTATTAACGGAGTAACAGAACCAAGGAGCCAAAAGGCCAGCAAAAAGAGAAATGTGCTCAACAACTGTGAAGAATCCAGCCACCATAATGATGAGAGATCACATTAAATATCTCAGACACCCCATGTTGGTATGAAATCGCCCTGGTGATGCCTCAGAAAGCATGCAGAAGACTGTGGAAACTGGAGGGGTTTCCAGTGTGTGTTAGAGGAACACCGACTCCTCAAAACATGGGGCACTTGGGGAATCACAGGAAACAGAAGCATTCACAGTCTTGGAGCTGGGGATTCATGTGACCGCTATGTGTTACGGGCTTTGAAACACTGTCCACAAACTTTGGTGTCAGGAAATTGCTGGCTGATACTATGTACTTTTCCTTTACGTTTCCAGAGCTTCTGCAGAATATGTTGGTGTAAATGTTTCAATTCAAATTCATCCAAATAACTCCAATTGATAATGTCCAAAATGAATAATGACAAATTCAGAAATACTAATAAGATTTATAATTTCCACATTATATAAGATTTCATTTTTTAAAGAAATCAAGTAACTGCAGAAATAAACGTCTAGTGGATTATGAGAAAATGAAAGTGAGTACAAACTTCAGGTTATACGCATCAAAGAATGTTTTAAATTTCAAAAAGCTCAAAGCCTTTTTTTGTACTGAAACAGAGCCTATGAATGAAAAACAAACCAAAGGAGGCCTTTAAATGGAAAGCATTGCATCATCCTTGAGGGATATTTTTCTTAAACTCTCTATGGTGGTTTAAATACTCTCGCAAAGGCATTGCTCAAGTGTAACCAGGAGCACTGAAAAGGGTGCCGACGTGGGGTTAGCTGAGCCGGGGATCTCTGTGGCCAGAGACAACGGTGAGCACTGTGAAGGGAAAGAAGGTTGAATGCCATCGTTCACTAAACCAACAGCCCCCACAGAGGACAAGCAAGAGAAGTGTATGGAACTCACACGGGAGACCTAGGCATGGGGGTGAAGAGGAAAGCCTTAGAGCTGAACCCCAAAGGCAAACAGCCGACAGCCAGGAAAAGAAAAGTGAGGTCAGGTAAGAGCGGAGGCAGTCAGGCCAGGAGGGCCAGGGAGCCGCGGCCGCGCCATCCGAGGGAGGGCAGAATTCATAAAAGGGTGGGTGTCAGACCTAATGACAAGATGGACCTCCACCAGGGAATGCCGAAATGCGAGGACGACCTACAGTTACAGCACACCCCACAGCATCCCACCGAGGGACGCCCGCTCAGAAGATGTTAGTGATCGCATATTGCATGATTTCCAGAGCAGTAAAAGGAGCAACTGCACAACGTGAGCACTAGTGAGAGGAAGAAGTTGCAAAATACGAATATTCTGTGAATAGTTGTCACAACTGGCTTAAAAAACAACATAGTCTTCAAGGAACTTTTGATAATGAAAATGTTTATAATAAAAAATGTAAGATAGTAATTGCCTTCCCTTACATTTTCTAAAATAAACGTGAAAAGTTCCAAGTGCAGGCAGCTGCTGAGGGAGGGCCGGCCCCGCGTTCCTGCTTCTGCCTGGGCTTCGCTGTGCAGAGGCTGGGCCTAGCCTGGGGAGGACACCGCCTCCGTCCAGTTTCAAGACTCAAACAGTTCTGCTCGTATTTTCTTCAGAAGTTAGTTGGAAAACTGGCTAAATTAAGAGGTAAGAAGTTAGAAGTGAAGTTTACTGGGGAAGAAAATTAAATGTGGGAAGTCCTAAAATTATAAAGCCAGAATCAACCATTGACATTTCCATATAATTCATATGATATACAAGTCAACTGAAATAGAAAACCAATGATGTCTCTTCCATGTTATTAGTTTACTGTCTGCTATGCAAGTTCATACTTATAAATCCTTTTACGTCTAACTCAGGTGCTCGCAAAACTTAACTGTAATCCCCACCTAGAGGTGATGTTAAGAAACTATGCCAACTCTGGCTTATTTATGGGAAGATATGATGGTTTATGAGGTTTAAGCTTAATTACACATCTACCTCTGTGCATATATTAAAATTCTTATCCTTATGTATCCTTCTTTCTTATGTGTCTTAGTATCAATTCTTATATAGCATTAGATACAGATCAAAATCGTTGCATTAAGAGCTAATGCAATAAAATCAATTCCACCTTTGGGTTTACCTAATGTACAGCTACGAATGGATTACGTTTGCTAAAACATTATGAGCATTTCCTTCTGGAAATACACGGTATAACCAGTGCATCACTTACCAAGTAGGAAATTATCCTCTGAACATAAAAACACTGCAATTTCATACCACATTAACACACTCCTTTGTGCTGGTTTGAATGGAAACGGTTCCCACAAGCTTATGTATTTGAATGTCTGTTTTCTAAGTGGAGAAACGCTTGGGAATGTTCAGGAAGTGTGGCCTTGTTGGAGGAGATGTGTCACTGAGGCTGTGCTCTGAGGTTCCCAAAGCCCAACCATTCCCAGTTAGTGTTTCCCCCGCCCTGCATGTGTGTGTGCGTGTGTGTGTGTGTGTCTCTGCTCTCTGTCTCTCTCTGTATCTGTCTCTGTCTCTCTCCTCTATGTCCATCTGTCTCTGGGTACTCCCCGCCCTGCGTGTGTGTGTATGTGTGTGTGTCTCTCTCTGCTCTCTGTCTCTCTCTGTGTCTGTCTCTGTCTCTCTCCTCTATGTCCGTCTTTCTCTGTGTATCTCTCCTCTATGTCCGTCTTTCTCTGTGTATCTCTCCTCTATGTCCGTCTTTCTCTGTGTTTCTCCCCTCTATGTCCATCTGTCTCTGTGCACCCCCGCCCTCTCTCTGCATGTGTAGTGGCTGTTGTCTCAACACGTAAGATCTCTGACACTACTCCAGTGCCATGACCGCTGCCATGACCCCACCCTGACGCCGCTGGATTGCTCTAATCCCCCAGCACAGTGGTTCTCAACTCTCCTAATGCTGAGACCTTTTAATACAGTTCCTCGTGTTGTGGTGAGCCCCAACCTTAAAATTATTTTTGTTGCTACTTCACAACTGTAATTTTGTGACTGTTATGCACAGTAATATAAATATCTGATATGCAAATGTTCTTAGAAGAATCCCGTGAAAGGGTCATTCAAGCCTGAAGGCGGTCACAACCCACAGGTTGAGAACCACTGCTCTGGAACAATTAGACAACAAATTACTCTTCTGTAAGTTGTCTCGGTCATTCTCCAAAGGAATAGAAAAATAACAAAAACACCTCACCAAGATGGATTATGCAAAAAACAATCAGCACAAACTATTTAGAATTCATCATCCATAGGAATTAAAGAAATGTAAATCAAAACAAGTTTTATATTTCATTTACTCAAGTCAGAATGGCAATTCAAAGGAAAAAACGAGTAAATCCTGGAGGAGATGCAGGTAAAAAGACAACCCTGTCATTCACTGTTGGGAATTCCAACTGGTGTAGCCACTCTGGAAATCAGTGTGGAGAACTCTCAAAAATCTCAAAGTAAATCTTCCATATGGCCCAGATATACTACTCTTTGACATATGCACAGGGAGTCTAGACCCTACTCCGTATGTACACCTGATCAGTTGCATTCCTTGGCGCTTTATTCCAATAGCTACCAAATGAAGCAACCTCGGTGTCCTAGAAGTGAAGAAAGGATAATGAAATACAGTACACACAGACTTTGGGATGTCAGTCAGCTGAAACGCACACCGTAACTCTGCGGGTGAATGAATGCAACTAGAAACATTCATATGGAGTGATGTAACCCGGACTCAGAGAGAAACATTTCAGAAGTTCTCTCTCATTCAAGGCTCCTAGCTCCAAATCCTCAGATGTGAGCACACAGCATGTGGTAACTACAGAAACAGAAAAGTTAAATGGTACAATTTTTAGGATAGTGGGGATAGGGAGGTACAGACAGGGGAATGGCAGGGGACAAGTGATCTGACAGGGGAAACCAGAAGGGGAGGCTGTTTAGGAAAGATGGGAGCTAAATACTGAAGGAAGAAGGTGTGTAAAATAACAATAAATATGACTTAAAATACCACAAAAATTATATTATTAACTGTCTAAAAATCTACAATATATATAATAGTAAAATTAATGAACTTTTCTCATCTTGGGTGACAGTGCTCTCTTGAAGAGCTAAAAACTACCTAATAAAAACCCCAAATAACAGATATGAAAAATGGTCTTTGTCGGCCAAGGCTGTCCAAGAAACTCTCAATACATATCACCTATTAACGTTTCCCTTGGTTAACCTCCAAAGGTAGGTCAGTCCTATAGAGAAGTAGGCCTGTGTGAAAGCTAGGAAGGGTCTACATTCAAAGGCATGGATGGTCTGGATGGAGTGTAGACACAACTTTTATCCCAGAGTTCAGAAGCAGTGGTGGTCCATGCTTTAATCACTAAGACAAAAACAGGAAGCAGAAGCGCAGAAAGACTCAGTGTCGCACAAGAAGTGATGTCTGAGATGATTTAGTGAAGGAGAGGCAAAGTGATTAATCAGAGGAAGAGTTACAGGAAAGTCCGTTACAGAAGAGTCAGTTACAATGGTCAATCAAGCAGGCACTATGAAACAAGCAGTCTGAAGCAGGCAAACAGGGGACAAGACATGAATGAAGCAGTCTGACTGAGGATAAGGCAGAGAGGATGACAGAGGTAGTATGGATCAATGAGAGCTCAGGGAGAGACACAGAGACACAGAGGTGACTTGGCAGAAGAAGTCAGTATCAGAAGGGAAGAGTGAGACAGTTTGAAGCTAAGCGGAGCATTTCAGTCTGTGGCAGTCAGAGAGTCAGCCAGAATCTGCCAAAGTCAGAAGAGTTCAGTCAGAAACAGGCAGCTGTCTTAGAAGGTCAGTTTGAACCAGTCAGCTTGGAGAAGAGTTTGAGCCAGAACAAGAGTTAGTTGAACCAAAAGAGTCAGATTTCAAAAGAAGCTAGTAAGAGTGAGTCAGTCAGCAGTGAGTCTTGGAAGTTAATTAGACTGTATGGAGGTTTAAATCTTCTAGATTGTGTGGAGGCTGAGGCTGAATCCTTCCAGTTCTAAGGCTTAATACTAGATTATACTGAGGCAGAAATGTTCCAGGGATCCAGGCTATAACCAGTGATTGAATTAAGTAAAAGAATAAATGGTTTTGAACCTGAATCAACACAGCCCCTATTGATGAAGATACTATGTACTTCAGATACAGAGACCAAAGACCCCTCAGCTGGAACTTAACTGATTGCTGCCTACAGGAAGATTAGCTTTCATGGTACCACAGGGTACCAGGCAAGCTTCTAAAGAGAAAGGCAATCAATAGTCCTACCCAGCTGATAAACCCCATCAATGATAGCATGGCATTATAACCTCAATGATACAGTAGTGACATGCATAACTTAGTGGTATCTAACTGAATTTTAAATCTATTCAACAATAGAAAAACTGTGCCTGATACAGGAAACCAAGCTAACTACTCAGCACTAATGAAGTCGTTGCTGTTAGAGGATAATCTACATCTAATTTACTAAGCCAGCACAATCCCTGCACCAATCTATAAAAATTTGTCCTTATCCCCACAATAAGTGTAGTCTTAACCCCTCATCAAGGAAAATTCCCTTTGCAACAGACAGAACCACTGCAGAAACTACAACCAATTAAAATGCTGAGTTATTGAGCTCAGTCCCAATGGAAACATCTATAATACCCTCCTCCCCATAAGGCTGAGGGAATATTGTAGACGAGAAAGTAGAAATATTGTAAAAAGCCAAAGAATCAGAGAGTCTCACCAGCATGACCACCCAAAATGAGCTGAACAAGATGAAACCGATGAATGTGTCAAATGGACCATGTAAAGCCCATGAGGCCTCAACCCTACACAGAGAACTACAGGCAACCGAGAAAAGCTGAGAGCGGGAGAGGTGTTCTGCCCCAAGGAAGAACATACCGATTGGTTATGTAGCTCCAGTCAGCCAAGAAAACATACAAACAAGTAACAGTTATTGAAATGCTTTGAGTTTTGTCCACTGACAATGATTTTGGCTGCGGGTTTCTTATGTATTTCCTTTATTATGTTGAGATGTGTCCCCGGTCCCCTATTCCCTCCAGAACTTTTATTATGAATGGATGATGATTTTATGAAGGGCCTTTTCTGCCTCTAGTATCATGATCATGTGATTTCTATCCTTAAATGAGATAAAATAGAGAATACATTCAAACTCATTGGCACAGGAAGAAAACTTTCTGAATAGGATCCCTATAGCTCAGGTAATAAGACAAACAGAGAAACTCGGGAAAGCAAAAAGCTTGTATATAGCAGAAGATAACACTGCATGTGTGAAGAGTCGGCCTACTGAAGGGAAAAACATTTACCACCTATACATCTGACAGAGGGTTAGTAGGAACTCTTTATAAAAAGAAGCAAAATGTTAAACATCAAGAAGACAACCCCATTTTAAAAACTGCAGCATAGAAATAAACACAGTGTTCTCAAAAAATGAAATACAAATAACTGAAAATAGTTTTAAAATGTTCAACATACTTAGCAGGGAAATGCAGCTTAAAACTAATTTGAAACGTCAGCTCATACCAGTCACTATGGCTAAGGTTCGAAGAAGGAGAAGAAAAGTGCACACACGGAAGCAGGAAAAGGGGACACATATTCAGTGCTGCTGGGAGATAAAACTGGTGTGGCAACATTGGAAATTGGTGTGGTGTTTCTTAAAATTTAGAAATAGATCTCCCATGTGACTCAGCAATACTACACTTGAGCACATACCCAAAGGACTCCATATCCTTCTGTAGAGATTCCTGATCATGAAGTCTTAATTAGATCAACCACAGACAAATAAAGGAGAAAAAGGGAATACAAATAAGGAAGGAAGAAACCAAAAAAAAAATCTTTATTTGCAGGTGATATGAGCATATACATAAAGACGTAAAGATTCTACCAGAAAACTCCTACAGCACGTAAGTATGTTCAGCAAGGGACCCATGGAAGAACTTAAGAAACACACAGAGTCACAAACATGTGGCAAACAGATCTAGAGAGACATTAAGGAAGCGACAGTATTCATAGTGGTCTAAAAGTGTGTGTGTGTGTGTGTGTGTGTGTGTGTGTGTGTAACCATGGAAGTGAATTACTTTTACAATGTAAATTTTTTGCCTATCCTGCCAAAATGCCCACTGACAGATTCAATACAATCCCCATCAAAATTCTGATACAATCCTCACAGAAATTGATAAGCATCTTTAATATGATATAGAAATACAAATGACCCAGAATAGCCCAAACAATTCTGAACAACAAAAGTCTGCAGGATATTACCATAACAGATTTCAAGTTATAATATATGTCATTTCAAGTAACACAGATAATACTGGCATAAACCACAGACTCATTGTTCGATGGCAAAGAGTTGAAGATCCCAAAATAAACCCACACTCCTACAGTTTCCAAGATTCTGACAAAAAGAGTAATAATACACATTGGGGAAAACACAGCATTTTCAAAACACAGTGCTGGTCTAGCGAGGTAGCCACACATGAAAGAGTGAAATCTAATCCGTATCATCTACCTTGCGGCACACTGACCCAACAATCAGTGGCCTCAGCGTAAAACCTAATGGCCTGAAGCGCACAAGTTCTTAAATGTGTAATGGCATACTCACCAGTCATTCTCAATCTATCATTACACTTCATATTATGATGCTGCATAGCAAGAATCTTAAAAACGTGGACAATGATCTGAATTTTGGAAATATTCTAGTCAAATTTATTTCATCATCATGAGATCTATAAAACAGCAAATGTGAGCCACTCCAGAAACATTTGGAGACAATGTACCTACCCATGCTCTGCACATTGGCCTTACTTAAAAAACAATTCAGACTTTCAATCTAGAGACAGCTCCCAAGGCACCAAACTGGGAACGTCAGCGTATTAACAGTTAGTGTATGCTAACTGTGTGCGAAGTGAAGCATTGTAGCACTGAATGTCCAGAGTGGTCTAGCTTGTCCAATGGTCACAATTCGCTGATAAAGTTTACCACCTCAGAGAGAAAATAATAAGCTTTTGCGAGTGGTATTTTTTTCAGTTGTGGCAGTATTGGTGGTTTCATTCCTTTCAGACACATTTCTACTTAATTTTGAAAAGTCAGAAACAGAGAGTCACAGATATAAGTGAACTTTTCCTCATAAGAAATTTGGTCTTAAGTGTGGTTTATGAAAAAGTTGAGTTTTCTCTCTCTTTACCCCTTGCTTCAGGGAATTTAGCTTTCAGTTAGAAGTTCTTTCTCTGGTGGAAATTGATTTCCCCCTTAATCTAGAGGAATGAAATATGTGTAGCTCAGCAAAGGAGGGACTGGGGTCAAAGGACAAGCAGTGTGACAGGCGCATCTGCTCTCACTCTGCCACGTGACCTCCAGCATGCCTGGCTCAGGCTGAAAATGCTTGAGAGGAACTTCAAATAGAAGTCCCCCACAGTCCTGAGCACATTTAGACTCTTTAGCCAGAATCTTGACTGTTTCACGATTTTTCTTTTTAAGAGGACAGAAGAAGCCAGTCAACACAGCCGAGCTTTCCTTCTGGTAGCTCTGCACTCTACGGGGTGAGTGGTCTTTCATTAAGCCCTGCATGTAATAAACTCCCAGGATTTCATTTAAAAGTACACCAGATCCAAGTGAGGAAAACCTCCTTTCATTTACTTTATTCTTGTTCAGAGATTAAAGTGGGCACCGTGTTCTGCAGGCCGACACATTGCTTCAAAGGTGCAGTCAGAATTTGAACTGGTCTCTCTGATATCCTGTACGTGGGGCCCGGCAATAGCAACCTCCTTTACAGCTCACAGCGAGATGTGTGTTGCTCCAACTTCACACCTCAACATTCTTAAACAGGAGGAGGGTTTTTCTTGTTACTTCGCTCTGTCATGACCCTACGCTAGTATGGTTGTCAGTTCGCTAGCAGCTCCAATGCTGTATAATTCTCAAATTGAAGTGTTTTTCATATTGATTAGAGGTGCTGTGAGATTTCATTTTAAAATAAGTTGTTTTTTTTTTTTGCTTTCGAAAGTGTCTGTTTGATGACTTTGCTACACATTTCAATCATCAAAGTTATATTTACCTAAAAAACAAACAAACAACAACAATAAAAACTTCCCTTTAGGGTCTGGCTCCAAACAGACACGTTAAGTAAGATACAGTCTTGTAGTATTCACCCAGCCTTTTCATTTTCTAAAATACTAGTAATAATTTTCCTATTTCCACCTAAATGTTTTATGTTTTTCCTCTCATCGCTAGAGGTTAGTTACGCTAGAGGTTAGTTAGAAGCAGGATTTAGTAGTCTTTACCACTAAATGTAGATTGCTAAATCTCCAACCAGAAAACTCCTAGAAACACTTTAACCATCAAGATCGTTGATGTAAAATGAATTCAGGCATTTAATTAGAAGATTTTCACTGGGCAACGTGCACCCTGGATATGTCTCTGACTTGCTATGTCAAGATCATTTCTTCAGTTTTTACTCCTGCCTTTATTCCTAAGTCTGTGAATTAACATTTGTTAATGGCTAAAAATATGTATGGACTGAATTCTGGTTTTCTGCCTTAAATCATTTTTCTCAGGGTATTCTGTCTGATTGCCTAATGTCTCTTCTATTGTTTTCTGTACAGCACTTTTGCCCACGTGTATGTCTGCGCACCATATTCGTCCCACGGCAGTGGAGGCCTGAAGAGGGATGCCGTTCCCTTTGGACTGGAGATAAAGGTGGCCTGAGTTACAGGTGGGTGCTGGGAACTGAACCCAGGTCTTCTGGAAGATCAGCCAGTGCTCTTAATTTCTGTACCAACCCCTTCCCTCTCATTTTTAATAATGAGTTTTTCTTCCTTATTACAAAGATGCTTATTATATTGATTGTTCTACACTGTCATTGAATCTTAGTCTCTTCCATTGAAATCCTGTAGTACTAACCTGAAACGCAAATTGCTGATTAGATTCCATTTACATCAATCATGTCTCTGCATAGCCTGAGCATGATTGAGCCCACCTTCTCAACGATGTTCTTCTATCATAAATCCAAACACTTAGAGCAGGATGTTTCTTATCCCCTCTACTATTTTAATAGTTGGGGGCAGAGGAGTATGGATGGAAAATGAATAAACAGGATTTCATGAGGCATAAATATTCATTATTGTTCCCAATATGCTGCTTATTTTTCAGATCCTGCTGGGTCCTGCCAGAAAATCAGAGGGTATTCACGAAGGGAGCACGCTTAATGGAAAATTCGCTGCATTTTTCCTAATGCTCAAATTGGCAGGATGCATGTCATATGCTGAACACATAGAAATTCATGGGCGTGCATGGGGCAGTTGAACACAATCTGGGAAATGTCTATAAACTTGATTTTCATATGTATTTAATATCTGATAGCGAGAACAAAGAGCATGCATCTTTTTATAAATAATTAGATCCAGCATGATTAATGATGTGTGCATGTTACATATTTATATGTACATACACACATACATATGTATTTAGGCACTGTATGAATACATTCCATTTGTTTAAGGAGATCTATTTACTTAGAACCTAAGAGCAAGGTAAAGCAATGCTTAATAATTAGATACAATTTTGAAAGATATCTATTCAATTCTTGGATTAGATTTCAGAAGAGTATGTTTGAT
This sequence comes from Cricetomys ansorgei, assembly GCA_026225945.1. Classification (NCBI taxonomy): domain Eukaryota; kingdom Metazoa; phylum Chordata; class Mammalia; order Rodentia; family Nesomyidae; genus Cricetomys; species Cricetomys ansorgei. The sequence goes on along the minus strand of JAMJFZ010000239.1, from coordinate 43,999,510 downwards.
CCATCTACTGTTCACAGAACACATCTTTGACTATTGTTCCTTATTAATAATAATATCAAAAATATTTTGCTTTGTGCTTATAATTGGTCTCGACTATGATAAACTGTAAGCTTAAATGACATTATGAAACCCAAAATAAGAGAAACAGCATTTCTGAGATAATTAGTGTTATTACTACAAAGCGATAGATGTCAAAAGCTGCCGGGACTGTGGAATTACCGTCATCAAGTATCATGGCTACTTCTGAAACGACTTGGCTCTGCTACTGCACTTCATGTCCGCGTCACATTCTATAGTATTTTATTTACTGGAAGACACAATGAGAAGCATGAACAGTTCTTTTGTGGCAAATGTTTCATTTTACATTGTTTGAATAGGCATTTATTATGTATTCATAAAAGACTCAATTCAGAATTTCTTGTTGATGCTAATTTCAAGTAAAAAATGAGTAAAATGTGTTTTAAAATGGAGTAGGGTGTTTGGAACAAATGTCTAATACAAAAAGAAAGTACCATGAGACTATGACATTTTCAAGAAAAAACAGTCTCTGTGTGCTGGCACATTTTCTATAAGCCCAGTGTTCCTGAAGCAGAGGCACAGAGATGGTTAAGAAATATTAACGTAGTAGTGATTTCTAGGCCAGCCTGGGACCATGGCTAGGACCTTTTTTTAAAAATAGAACAACAACAAGAAAAAATCAAATTAAGTAAGCATACACGAGTGAAGAAATCCACAAATAGCCATAGAAATAAAAAAGGAATTACTATTTTCTAAATATAAAGCTTCTGGTGTTCAATTATGTTGAAAACAGTCTTTCTGAGAAGGAAGGGATGCCCCTCACAGGAGACATTTGTCAACATTGCAAAACAGATTTGCTTTCTGTGCTTTGAAGACGGAAATCGCTACTGACATGCAAAGATAGGAGCTAAGGACTCCACTAAATAACACGCTAGGCAGAGTACAGCAAGATATTCTCTGGGCCAAAGTGATGGTACTGAGGAGTGAAAGTCCCCATTGTAGTATCACGCTACTGCTGGGACAGCTAAGCAAGGAAGACAAGAAGGAGTACTCATATGTGGAAGCCCTGCCAGACCTCCCAGAGGGAACCACTGTCCTGGCCAGCGCCATACTAAATCGTCAGTAGCATCTGAGCTCAGGTGTTTTATTGATTCAGAATTCCTACTCTACTCATCCCGGGTGCAGATCATGAGCAATCAAACATCCCCCAAATAAACTCAACATCTGCAGACAATACAAAACTCAAAGACCTGGGCATCTAGGTCTTTCCAACTGTGCACAAAAACAATTATTTTAAACACAGCTAAAAATAAACTTCCACAACACTCCATTGAAATTGATGAAGTAATGAAATGAACTTTGCCACTATGGTGTGTTTCTATGGTTGAGCTTCAGACGGAATATAAATGTAAGTTGGAATATGGAGGGTTGGGGAGATGTTTCCACTATTGAGACACCTGACATGTACATGAGGACTCGTGTGCCCAAGTAAAGCCAGATGTGGTTATTTGTCTGTGATCCCATGGCTAGATCAGAGACACACAGGAGGATCTCTATAAAATCTGGGGGAATGGCAAGAGACCTTGCCCCAAACAAGATAGAAGATGAGCAGCAACTCCCCATGATTGTTATCTGGAGTTCACATGACTGTCCGTAGTCAAATGAACATGCATACATGCATATACACATATGCACACACACATGATATACATAAATCAAACCAAATAAAATCTTCTTTGATTTGAGAGATGATTTCATGACATGTTAAATATAGAAAATGAAACTTAAATTGGTTACGAAAATAGCTCATGGTAAATTGAAGGCTAACTTGTTGAAGGAAAAATCAGAATTGTTATGGAGATAAAAAGGCACTGAGGTACAATTGCCATTCATCGTGTTAAAAACTAAATTAAATGATTGGAGAAAAAAAATATGTCATTCAAATAAAGGAATGGAGGTTCTGGGACAACCAGAGAATAAAAATGGGAAGAACAGGGCTTCCCATGTAGACAAAGGCTACGCTGGCAGAGCTCATCAGAAGAAATCACTTTGAAACGCCGATTTCCATTTCCAAAGGAGACCTGAACACTAAATTAGGGTGAATTATAGGAATTCTCCACTCTCAGAACAGGAGCTATCCATCCCCTCCCCTCTGCAGGGGGCTTCTTGCTTCCTCCTGCAGCAGGTTGTGCACAGCTTGTGAGAGCCAGAGTGGAAAAAGGAACTTTGTCCTCCAAGTCCCAGCCATCTGTCTGCTCACTGCTGCTGATCAGAGCCATGTGAAGAGGAGGGCAAGGCTGCATTTGTCCCACCATGACTTCTGAGAGGCCATCCCCATCCGTGAAGGGACGGCCTCATGCATTTAAGGGCTAGCGAGTTCTTGCATTAGCAGATACTAAGTAATAAGGCTTCCAGATACGATAAACTGTACATGGAAAATTAGAATGTTATGATGTACACTTAGGGGATGTGCCCGGAAGAGACAAGAGACCTTAATTCTATATCTCACCTGATTCTTGGCAAAAAGCACCCAACAAAAATCCATTTTTAAAGTTATCTTAGAAACTCTCAAAGGGCAGATTACAAGAAAATATAATATGAATGAAATATATAACTGCAATGTACTATATATTTTTGAAGCTAGAAATGAGAATGTTTGAAATCTTTCCCCCTAAAGCAATGAGTGCCCTGTTAGATTCATGCAACTAGATTTAAACTTTAAAAAGCAAAGTAGTTCACATGTATACGTGTGTCTATGTATGTATTCACATGCATCAGCACATCTGTGTGCCCTCCTAGCATGAAGATTTTACTCTCTTTTCTATCACTTTATACTATAGCACGTAGTAAGGAGAACTAGGAAAGATAAATCTTCTGACCTGAGGAAGGATGAAATCCGATTAGTGGACACATAAATAATGAAAGAAGACACAGTGCTAATTGTTTTTCTAGTTTTAACACTGTCATTAATTTTTGTAGGTTTTTTTTTCATTTTTTGTTTATTTGTTCCTGTTTTGTTTTTGGGTTTTATCCCCCCTGTGGAAAGATGCATACAAATATAATTATTATGAAAGTGTAAAATCTATTGTGCAGCTCCCAGGTTCAGACTGACCCTTCTCAGTGTATAGATATGCTCTGATACATATGGACTTTGGATGTGGAAAGTCATAATTTTTTATGATATTTTTACACTTGATGTAAAGTTCTTTACATTACAGATTCCATTAAAAACTTTTAAAAAGTAAGATTTTAAGGAAGAAAAATGGAATAATTTTTAAATAGATTAAAAAGTAAAAACTGCCAATAATAAATTCTAGTGGGAAAAGAGGCTCATGGAAGTTACATTGTTACAAGTTTTTCAAAGCAATTTCAGAAGGCTGAGAGAACTGGCTATGAACTTAAGGAGAGACCAACACAACTGATCAAGTCTCAGGAATAGAAGGGAAAACAGAAAATCACAGAGTGTAAAAGAGAGTCTCAGGGATCTATAGAATGCCTTCACATGATCCACCTATGCAGTGTGGCAGTCTCAGGAGGGGAAGAAAGTGAAAAAATTACATATGAAGAAATAGTGACTGAGGAATGACATTATTCCAAAAGTTCATAAACTCTTAAGATGTCAATAATTACACGCATTATAAGCAAACCTTTGAAAGACAGAGAATCCCAGGCAATTTTAGTAATATCAGATTCTCATGAGAAATTTTGGAGATCAAAAAATCCCACCCCAGCAAACAAGCATATTAAAGTGATGAAGGTAAAGAGAATAAAGACAGTAAGCAAGAGCCTACAGCTAGTAACTGTTCTTCAAAAGCAGAGAAATTAAGACATTCTAGGTAAAGAAATATGAAAGAATCTATTCCTACTAAGCTTGACTTGGAAAAAGTATTCAAGTGAATCATGTAGAAAACACAGTGATACTAAAAAAATAAATTGAAAGTCAAAGGAAGAAATAGAGATCTCAAAGTAAATACATAATCAACTATTGATGATATAAGTATTAAAATCACACTTTCTGATTTCCATAATTTATGAAACCAGTATGTTAAAATATTATTCCAAACTAGTATTGTTCTAACATTGGTTTATACCTGGACATAGTTTCTTTCAAGAAATATCATAGCCAGTTATTAACAAGTTTAGAAGGATTATTAATTCATGTGTCAGTGCATACAATATGAAGATTCAATTTTGTGCCATGTTCTTAAAGAAGTGGGAAAATAACTTGTAAGAGCAGAGTATTTTTTTGTTTTTTTTAGCATTGAAGTTAATTAGGTATACATAAAAACAGTTTCATAATTCTAGATTATTAGATGTTATACCCATGATGAACACAGAGTGCTTGGATATGCAGAAAAACAAATTATCAGAATGTACATACTTTATTATAATGAAATAAATTATAAAGAGACTACAGTAGTACATGGAATGAGAGATATTTGTCACTTATAGCATAAGAATGCTAAAACATAGACAGGACGTAAACAGCAAAATTGTAGGGACAAATCATCAATTATGAGTAATTATTTTAAGTTAACTTCAGTCATCTACTCCAGTGACACTGTCAAATGGGTAAGAACATAAAGATGAAACTCTTTATGTTTCTACATAGGATTCCTTTTAAATTCAAAGACAAACAGATTGAAAGGATCAATAAATAGAAATATTACCTTTACAAACAGTAATCAACAGAAACCTGTGATGATTCTCGTGAGAGACTAAATCAAATGTTTCAATAAGAAAAAATTTAAGTACAATAATTTTAATACAGCAATAATTTATAACTAATTATCCACCTAGATTCTGTCCATTGAATCATAGAAAATAAATAAATAGAACTGAAAGAAAATATGGAAATTTCTAGGGTGATACCTAAAATCTTCATTACCTCACTTTAAAAAATTAATAGGTCTATAAAATTGAAGAAATACAGGACTTAGCACAATAAATCAAATAGCAATTAGAATGCCTACAAGCCCATAGATAATCAAATGAGAGCTTACAAAAATATTTCTTGAATTCAACGTGAAAATTGAGTTGGGAGTTGTTTAAGAAATTAAAACCATAGTGGATTTGAATTTCATTCTTGGTTCTGTATATTTTTAAATTTTGTTAGGTCTTAATTTCACAACCTTTGGAGTAATTGCTATTTTTTGTGTTTGTGGGTATGTTTTGAATGAATATCGAATGTCAACCATTTACCATATTAAAATTTTTTTCGATTGCAACAGTTATTATAGGCTCTCTTTTCCAGACAACTGGTACAGCTAGATTGAGTTGGCCCTGGGTCATTTATCATGCATTTTGTTTTCCTTCTTGCACAATGCAACTTCCAGTGGAGTGCTTGCTTTTAAAATAAACAATATCTGCAAAACTAGGTGTTCTGCATCGTCCTCAACTAATTGAACAAGACAGCAGCAAAGGAACCAGAAGCAATGTCCATGACTGCTAAACTGTTCAATGAAGCTATTTTATCCGTAACTCTTGTAAATGCTCAATAAGAGCAGCCAACTGAACAATGCAAGAAATGTCACTAAATTAAGACTAAAACTCCACTGCAAATCAGACTTCCACCAAACTGTCTATTGATTGCCATATAATTGCCATACAAATGTTCTCCCTAACAGCATCCTTTTTAGGAAGGCTAATTTTTTCTTGGTTGGATTCTACATTTTACAAACTATGAAGACAAGAAAGGAAAACCCATCTTTTTGATTGAAGGAAAATTGCCGTGGATAATATGAATTTTCACTTTCTCCACCTGCAACTTATAGAAACACACAAGGAACTGGAATGGAACACGATCCTAGAGTAAGACATTCTCTGGGATGGGCTGAGTAGCCACAGCAGAAACAATCGAGTACCCATTCTCTAAGGCAGGTCAAAGAATACCAGACACTTTACATTACCATTAAAAAGATGGTCATGAGTGAACGTATTTGTAAAGTCATGAGAAAACTTGCAATATCTGTGTGATGTGGTGGTTGAGAATCACTGCTAAAGTCCTCCACAAGGAAGAACCAGCTGCTCAGCCATGGAGAGGGTGCTCATCGCAGAATGTCTAGTGGACAGAGCTCTGCTCAGCCATGGAGAGAATGCTGCTCATCCCAGAGTGTTCAGCAGACAGAGCTCTGTGGCTGGCCACGCATTCTGCTGCCTCCTTGTCGCACTAGTGACTAGCGTTCTTCAAGAGAGGACCAAACTAGAGGAAGAAGCAGATGCAGGAGAGAATGAGAATGGAGGAGCGGGCCCATGAGGCTCATGATCAAGTCATAAGAAGGCTGAATGTTAGGAGATACAATTATATAAATGAATTTATAAAGAAATCAATTTATACATAAATTTCAACTTTTCAAACTTTTTTTTATTTTATTTTTTTACTATTTTTACTTTTTTTATTTCTGAGATTATAATATGATTACAACACTTTCTTTTTGCCTTTCCCTCTTCCAAACACTCTCCTTTAAATTCATACACACACACACACACACACACACACACACACACACACACACACACATAACATATATATATATACACACACATAACATACATATATATAAATATATATAAATATATATATACACACACACACACAACATATATATATATACACACACACGTAACATACATATATATATAAATATATATATATATATATACACACACACATAACATACATATATATATATAAATATATATATATATACACACACACACACACACACATACATCCACATTCCATCTATATTCCTAAATACAACTTGCCCAGTTCCTCTAATGTTGCTTGGTGCTTGTTCTCAGGACCAAACCTTTGGCACTGGACAAGTGGAGTGCTATCTCTGGGGAAGGCCACCTCTGCTCACAGCTTTATTCAGCTGGCTCTAGTTCTTTGTTTAGGGTTGAGGCCTTGTAGGCTTTTCCACATCCAGGCTGGCATGTGATTCTTGCTCAGCTCATCTTTGGCAGTCATGTTGGGTGAGAATCTGTGGGTGTAGTGTTTGACATTACTAGAAGACACGGCCTCAGAGCAAACTCTCTGAACCTTTGGCTCTTAAAGTTCTTCTGCCCCTTCTTCAGCAATGTCTCCTGAGCCCTAGGTGTGGAAGTGATTCACAGATTCATAGATCTACCCCCTGGGATTGGCTCGACAAACCTGCATTTTGATTGTTATTGCTATTCTATATTGGTCTTTATCTGTTGTAAAGACAAGTTCCCTTGATAGGGGGTGAAGTGTACACTGAGCTCTCTATATGTTTATAGATTTTTGTTATGAGTAATGCTAGTTTAAAAAGGATTGGCTGTAGAATCTTCTCCGATAGCCACCAACAGTAGCACTGAGCAGCTGACTTGGCTGGTTTCCAGCACCAGGTATGACTTCCTTCTTGTTGAGAAGGTCATTGTTACCCAGAAGGTATGTGTGTCACTGAGGCACCTGAAGGGGTTTTGTGCCATCTTGGTCATTTTGTGTGATTCATACAAGGAGAGGGAAAGAGAAAGAGAGAGGGAGAAGAACAGGGAGAGGGAAGAGAGAGAAGGAATAAATAGCCAAAAGTGTTTGTAAACGTATGAAAATTCTAGTGCACTCAAAATTCAAAATAAAGAGAAAAAGCTTAAAAAACCTAAAGATGGGATAAAACTCATTATTCCATACGAATAACAATAACCATCTATTTGTCAGTAGACTGATGAAGGCTATCAAAAAGTGCAGTGACTTTAATAAAATATTGAAAAAAATTAACAGAATAACTAACCCATCTAAAATGATGTTTAATGGTGACATGAAAAAATCATTTAAAAAAGAACAAAAATAGTAATAAATAAATAAATAATAAAACAAAAATAGTAATGATTCATGCTTGTGAATGTGTGGCAATCCACAAATAGCTCTACAAATACATGTCTAAAGACAGGAAACTCCTTCCAGGATTAGCTTACGGAGTTTCAGATTTTAACAAAACTCTGAATGTATGAACCTTCTATGTAAAAGACGTTTTCAATACAAAGTATTTTTATACAGTACATACAAAAAATGTCTAAGAATTGGGGGACAGATGACATCAAGGGAAAGGTGTCTTCCAAACACAGCAGGACTGATTCTCGTCTGAACTCACAGAGCCTGTGCAGGTTCAAGCCAGATAGAATCCTAGCACCGAGAAGGAGAAGTAGACATGAGCTCCCATTGCTAACCACGAAGCTATCTCCAACTGACATTCATTCGCAATGGAAAAATTAGTTTTGTTTCCAGTGGAGTTTTATTGGGTATATTAACCACACTTAAGATCAGGCTTGGTGCCCGGAAGTAGAGGGCCAACACAAAATGAACTCAGTGATATTTTTGTAGACTTGTGTCTCATATTGCTTTGTTAGGGCCTTTTTTTCCTTTCCTACTGGTTCTTTGCTTGTATATTATGGTTTCTGGTTTTATGAGCGCACGTGCGCATTTTTTTGATTATCCTTTGTTTCTTTTAGTTTGATTGTTTTTGTTTGCTTTCTTTAGAGAGTGAAAGAGAAAGAAATGGTAGAGTTGGATGGGTTCAGAGGTAGGAAAGATCTGGCAGGATTTAGGGGAGGGGTAACCATGTTCAGAATACAGTGTATGAAAATTATTTTCACTAAAAGTATATAAAATGTCTAATAAAAGTGAAGGTTCTAAATATTTCAAATTAGAAAACTAATAAAATATAAGGATGTCAGAATATGGAGTACTAAACAATTAATAGCTATATACTAATGAAATAATTTCACTGAACTTCGTGTGTATTTAGGTTGCTGGATACATGTATATATAAATTACAGTAATACATCTACATTTCACAAACAAAACATTGCATTTACCATTACATTTTCTCTAGTGTCACTGCATAATTTGCATCATTAACAGCGAAGGCTAAATTTTACTTTTAAATGTAAGGAGTACTGGTTTCTTGCTAGAGATTAAAAATTCACATTGTCAATTGCTTACTTTCCTTTATTAAGTAAACCATTTCTTTGGAAATACAGCCCTAAATAGCTAATTAGATTTCCTAATAGCATAAGAAACCATCATGGGGATAATGTATAAGAATTGTACCATCAGCAAAATTACAGGGGGAAACCATCTAATACTTTTTTTGTTTTGCTCTGCAATTTAAACTTCAATGGCTTTATTTCATATTTTTAATATGGCAAATCATTACTCTCTCTAGAGCTTACATTAATGGGCAGAGGACCAAATTATAAGAGCAGGCTAATTTGCACCCAAGCATTTCATATTAATGAAGCACATTTTTTTTCAGATATCAGGAATTATATACCCTTTGCAAGTTATTCATCCTTTACTCTAGTGCATGCCATCTTGTTGGCTGCATTGTTTCCTCAAACCACTTCACTGGGTATCTGTAAATCTGAACTTTTTATGCTAAGTGGTACCAACCATGGCTGTAATATTTGTAGAGGTTTCCCTGTAATGGAGACTAAGATTTCAAAAGTTTTTTTTTTTCCTTTCTTTTTTTTTTTTTTTTTTTTTTTTTTTTTGTAAATCTGAGGTCAGAAGAAAAATTGCAACTCTTACTGAGAGAATGTCTTTGCAATATTTATGTATGAAAATGGAAAAAAAAATCTCATCGTATAACAATTGTTTAAATTTCTTCCAAAGCACAAATATTTTCTCACTTTGCAGTTAACAAATCATATGAACCTTACTGCATATCTCAATTTTCACATATACAAGCTACTTATTGGGAAGCAGGCAAAGAGTGGGGTACAGCAGAAAAAAAGAGAAATAGATAGATGAGCCCAAATTCCCTGCAAGAAATGTCAGAACATTCTCTTTACAGAATCCCAAGGCAAACTGTGCCTTGAAGTTATTGTTATGCACTTATTTACCTAAATAATAAATTCAAACTACATTAATCAAGAAAATCAATTCACTGTTCATTATAATGCTTAAATTGAACTTTCAATAAGCTGGTTTGTATTTGTGTGTGCATGCGTAAGTGTGTATATGTGTATGCATGTGCATGTGTGTGTGTGGATGTGAGTGTGTGTGGATGTGTGTATGTGCATGTGTTTGTGTGGAGGTGTATGTGTGTGCATGCATGTGCACACGTGTAGTGGGTAGGCAGATATGCCACAGTGATATCAGAGAGCAACTCCATGGACTTGTACATGGGTTCTGACAACTGAACTGAAGTCAGCAGGCTTTGCAGGAAGCACCAGTACTCACTGAGCCGTATTGTTTTTGTTAGTCATCTGTAGTTGTACACTGCTGTGTGGCTCAGCAAGGAGACAAGGAGGAGTTCTCATATGAGCAAACTGCCAGACCTCAGCAGAGGAAACCACCATTCTGGCCAGCGCAAGACTCCATAGTATAACCCCGAGCTCTCAGCTCAGGTGTTTTCATTCTTTCAGAACTCCTCACGTGTTCTACTTATATCACATGCAGATCATAAGCAATCAAACAACCCCACAGAAATCCAACACCTGCAAACAATACAAAACACCCTAGACCTAGGATAACCCCTCTCCCCACAGTGCATAAAACAATTTCAAACACAACTAAAAACAAACCTTCCCCAATAGTCATCCCCTTAGTTTTTGTAATTTTGTTTAAGAGAAGCCAAAATTATAAGTCTATTAATTTAGTGTAAATACTTTGTAATTACTAGTAACAGTATGCTTCTTGAATGGATTAATAAAACTGGCTTCAATCAAGATTTCATTATGTCATTTTCTTTCCTAAAGAATGAGAGGAGTCATGCATGGGGAGTCAGACAGTGTATAAGAAGTGCTCTCAACATTGATACAATGTTAATATTAATTATATAATCTTAATAAGAGTTAAATGTTTTCAAGTGATTTAGATATTTGATCCAAATAGGTACCATTAATTGCAACCTCAAAGTTTTGTTGACATCTAGAGCAAACTGAGTTATTAATTTTCTCTCTTTTTGTGGTTAGTTCTTGTCTTCTTGTATAAGAACTGGGGATTGAACCTAGGGTCTAGTACGTGCTGAGTTGAGTGTGCTACCACTGAGCTCCAACCACTGCTGTTAATACTTTTGAGTTAACTTTCTGAGATCTAGACTGATAATATAATAACACATGCACAGGCAAGGGACTAGCTTTTCTGTCTTTAGATGTCTTTTTATTATAATTTCGTTATGTGTATCTGAGTTGGGCTGTGTTCACACAAGTGCAGCTGACCATGAAGGCCACAGACATCCAATCCCGAGGTACAGGCAGTTATGAGCTAATGACACGACTGCTAGGAAACTAATTTGTGTTGCCGCAAGAACAGAACTCCATCTTAACTACTGAGCCACCTCTGCATGCCCAAGATACTAATTTTTCTCCCATGATTCATTGCTGCCTACTCTCTCTATTCTCTGTCTCCAATTGGAACTCCTACTCTTAACAGTATGTAACTATCTGAAAAATTATGATAAACTAGAATATGAATCAGTTGGAATTCCCAAATAAATAACTTTAAGGAAGTTAACACCACGTCAAGAAATTTTTCGTCACTGCCAATCTCCCGTCCAAATGTATGTATTTGGGGCGGAAGTTTTCATTCTGAATGCAGTGAAGCACAATTACAATCCGAGAGCTCTTCTCTGCCTTCTGCATCATCCACAGCTCTTTCCCTTGTCGGCTCTGTGGCCGTGTAGTTCACAAGACTGTATTTAACTGACGTTATGGAGGCTACAAGCCAGGAACCTTAAGGTGAACCGCAGCATAGGAAGGCACTTCAGGAGTTTGCTTTTGACTCCAAGCATCTACTGGGCCTGTTTCTGTGCACATTTCTAATGCGTATGTTCTTTTAAAACATTTTAGCTTCCTTTTATATGTTATAAACCAATCCAGGACAAGGATTTACAGCCTTCCCACAATTTCCTTGATTGAATCCATATTTCAGTGAGACACAGTGAATCATGTCTTCTTCCAAATCCACTATTTCTACCCATTTATCTTTTCTCGCCCCTGTTTCCAGAGACATCATTAAACTGAATCAAGTCCTGTATTTTCAAAAACTGTGCTTTTATCTTATATTTAACTCATATTTATAGGTTTGATTACCCTTCACAGATTTATTCAGTTGTAAAACCAAGACATGCTAATCAATACGATCTTGGCATGCTGAGTTTCTGATACATAAATGGGGAATATTCACCATCATCTACAAGGAAATAGTGTTAACTATAGTAAGGCAAGCATTAGAATTATAATAGCAGATCCTAATTTGTCTGTTGTATAAATATAAAATAATTTGTTGTATAAATAAGAAGAAAGGAAGGAAAGCAGGCAGGCAGGAAGTAATAAAGAAAGGTTAAATTTCATGAAATACCTAAGACAAACTTGCCCCATCCCACCCATGAGGTTTGATTACATCGTCTTTCTCCCAAATTCAGGAAGAATGGGTTGCAGCATGATAGGAAAACAAATGCACAGCACAACCAAATTTCCACCATGCTTTAACTCAGAAGAGCTTAAAGGCCTTCACCATTAACATATCGAGGTGAAGACACGTCTGGACAACAAAGGGAGAAGAGCTCACCTGTGTCATGAACTGCACAAAAAACAAGGGTGTGGAGATATTTTATAAATGCCAGTAATTTCTGTAAATGCCTACTGGTTGGTTATGGACTATATGTATACAAACTGCATTCGTATGTGATAACTGCATTCATGGAGCAGGAATTCCACAGTGCTTCACTTAGTCACAGTGTCAGGGTCAAATGTTAAATTAAAACTCTGTGTTTGTCTCTGTATCAGATTCAAATTAACTCATTTTAAACTGAAAATTTATGGGCTAAAAATACATAATTTAATTTTGAAGTATATGAACCAAAAACCAGTATGAATAAAAGCCAGCCAAAACAACTACAGTAACTTTTCTACTTAGAAACAACATTAAGAAGCACCTGAGTCACAGGCCCTTTGATCCTGAAGATTAAGAGAAGCACAGGTTACTGAGGATCCACCGGCCCACCTAGGAAAGCTCCACTCTCTAGGAGGCATCCGTGCATTGTCTGCAATGACGCTATTTCCACCATTAGAGAGACCATTCATTTTTCAATGACTTGCTGGACCCAACGTGCACTGTGGAAGAAATGGGCAGCCTTCTCGGCTTGATTCCTGGGATATTTTCCCAACTGAGAAGATGTTTTAGGTATTAAAATAGCTTACTCACAGGTGTTATAATGGGATTTGGAAAGGGTTTATTCAATTGGTATTTGCCATGCCATAAGTTCTTAGAGGCTTCATTGCTCATTGTCACTGAATTTTAGTGAGCAAGTGTGAGAAATAATGACACTAAACATTAACCACAAAGATGATTTTATTTATTGATTTCTATGTTTGTTTATCCTGCTTAAAAATCAGGTGATCTTTTTGTAGAATTCTCATTGTTATAATTGTACTTGTTGAGGAACGTATAATCTTTTAATCCAGCAGCAAGGCTGCTCTAGCAAAGGATCAGATTGCAAGGACTACATAATCATTAGGAAGGGATCACATCCAAAGGCCTGCATGAAGGGATCACATTCAGAGGCCTGTGTGATCCAAATGGAAGTAAAAAGAATGTCAGACTAATCCTGTCATCTGTGCTAATATAAGGGGAAAGGGATTACTGTGTATTATGTACACACCTTTGATCCCAACTCAGAAGGAAGTGGTGGCATACTCCTTTAATCCCAGTATAAGGCAGAGGTCTTAGAGAGGTTAGAAGCAGAGCTCAGAGAGGAGAAACAGAGAAAAAGGGCAGAGTTTGGAGAAGCAGCAAGGTAGAAGTTAGGTGAAAGCAAATGGGACACAGACCAGAGAGCAGCTCAGAGAGAGAAGCAAGGTAGAAGCAGACAGGAGAAGCTGTCAGGTAGTTCAGTCAGGCAGTTTGAGTACAGTCAGCTCACAGACAGGAGAGGAGTTCTCCTAAGGACGGCAGCACTGCTCAACTCTGGTCTTACAGCAAAGGCCCAGAACATTGAGCTCGCTGGAAAATCTAGACTCATTGGGTTAAAATAAAGGAGTATGTGAAGTGCGGGGAGAAGTTGTGGGGAAGGGCATGTACCATAGGAACAGGAAGGGAGGCGGTGTGGTGTGGATTTGATCAAACATTATATGTATGAAAGAATTACCGCATAATAGCTTTATTTAAAAAATAGTCTATGGTTACAGATAAACCAAACAGATCACAGAGGCTTACTTGAATTTATTCTAGAAATTTTTAGATTATAGCAAATATTGACTCTAAGATTTCACTGACTTTTTATACATGATAATTATTTAATTAATAAGAGTTCTTCAGATATCATTGAATGTCGACTAATATTGTAGAAGGCACTCATTTCTATTATAGATGCTATAATAGAAATTGCCTGAAAGCTTAATAAAATAAATCATGATACCTATTTCTCTAGAAAAGTCCATTTCCATCCATGAATGTATAATCCAGGGTACAACCCTTTTCCTATGGCGAGATTCCTTTTGCTACCCTTTAGGCAGCTGCCTGCCTTTCGATTCAGAATGGAAGAGAATAGCAACCTTTTTTGTTCTAAAATTGTTTGCCTTAATAAAAGGAGTTTTCAGTAATGTTTCCTTTGGTTCAATTAAACATATTGGAACAATCACACATGGCATCTTAGACATTCCTATTAAACACAGCATTTTCCCACAGAATAAATGTATACCAGTTATAGTGCTAAGAGGAGAAAGAAACACACATGTGGTGTTTAAAATATCTGACTCTTTCCTTCAGGGTTGAAAAGGCAACATTTCCTAGTGGAAAACAATTTCTTCTTTGGGAGGCATTTTGAAAAACTCTGGATTTCATCTCCACTTCCAGAGTAGAGAAGATAAATGTTTGACCGGAAACACAACAAAAGTTAAAACAGAGCATGAAATTTTGAGACAGGACGAGTTTGAATTGCCATTGGCTGCGTGACACAAAGAAGCAGTCTTTCTGCATCTCAGGTTCTTCTGGTAAACATAGAGAAGAATATTACCACCTCCGAGGAGAGTTACCTGAGACACACATGGAAAGCATTCTATTAAAAAATCCACAGCATATAGGCACACAGCCACTTCTCCTTGTTTTCATCTAAAGCTCTGGAGGAAGAAGTCATGTACGTTTTTGTTTTTTGTTTATTTTGTTTTGTGTATTCGTTGAAATTTGTCAGTGCTACATAAGAAGCAAACAAGTCTCCAAAACAACAGACGCCACTCATGTCGCCCTTGTTTGCTTCCGTAGGTTGAAGGTAAGTTCCTACAGCTAAAATACCGTGAGCTCTGACACAAAACCTGGAGGTTACCAGCTGGATCTGACCTTCAGTCATCCTCCATGAATTTTAAGAGTACTGGTAGTTGCTTAGCAAACTGCCAAAAGGGTAAGCAACCAACAGTTGGACTCAGCTGTGATACCTGAGAACAACAACAATGTCAAGGTACCAATAGGAGTGGAAAAGTGACATCCATAGCTTTGCAGTTTCTGATAGCTACCTAACTAGACTTATAGTCCACTCAATAGGATAGAAATCATGCATGGTGCTGGAAACTATGAGCGGCTAGTGAGGCCACAGGTCTTTGAGGAGAAGACATGATTCCTACTTTACGAGACCAGAATAACGACTAAATACTTTCTAAAAACTCATCTTTATGCCCAGCTCTCACATGACTACATTGAAACCTCTTTTTCTAACAGGAAGATACCATTACAGAAATCTACAACTGGTCAAAACACAGAGAAAACTGATTGTGTGTTGCCCCAATATAACCAGTGCATCTACAACACAACTCATACACATAACACTAAGGGAACACCATGGGAGAGGCAGCAGGAAAATTACAGGAGCCACAGGACCAAGAAACCTGCTGTGAGATTGTATCTCCTAGAAATAATGGGGAAGCTTCATCCTTGATACCTCAACATCGTGGTTGCTAGACAAGACCTGAATACAGAGAAAACTAATGTGCAAGCTAACATGGAAGAGGGGGATTTCAAAATCCCAATCCCTAGTCAAAGAACTGTAGGCAACTAAAGAATGCTCAGAGATAGAGAATTATTCCTCCCTATAGATGAGATCCTTGATGACCCTTGATTGGTTATCCAGTGCCAAATGTTGGGCCTTGTAGTCATAAACATACAAGTGACTTAAACAGACTTCATATATCAAAGTAAAATCAGACATGGAGTGTAGAGGAAGCACCAGAGGGTAGAGAGTGTTAAGAGGGACTCAACAGAAGGGAAGGGTAAATGGTGTAATTATATTTTAATTAAAAAATAGTATTGGTAATGATTCCATTTTGCTGTCCTGGTTTTTGTAGTTACTACAGGCTGTGATCTGTAGGGTACTGTCAGAAGACTCAAAGCTAGGAATCTAAGATCCTAACAAGATTCAGGAAAGCTAAGTTTTGTCCAAAAGCTTGATCACAATCAAATACTACAAATAAACATGCTTGAAAATGACTGCAAATATGTTTACTATTAAAGTGTATAAAATTCCAAAAATAACTCTATAAAAATGTCTACAGTGTGTAGGCATATACATACAGTCACACTTGTTCACACGTATTCATCATCGTGATGCCACTGTGACCTAATCTGATGTACTCTGAGAGTTGAGTGTGGTGATATGTAACTTTAGTCTCAGTAGTTAGGGGCAGACACAGGTAGATTTCTCTACAAATTTGAGGCCAGCCTGGTCTACAGAGTAAGATCCAAGCCAGTACTACATAGCTACACAGAGAAAACCTGCCTCTAAAAATGAAAAAAAAAAAAAATGGAAAAGAATAGCCTGGCTGGGTATAAATTTCTGTTCCCTATTAATTACGTCCTTAAAAAAGTCACCTAATCTTCCCATTCACTAAAGTGATTAGTGATATAATGTTGAAAGTAACAGTAAAGAATAACTCCTTTATTCACATTCAAAAAATACCCAGTAAGTGCCTAAGCCAAATACTGCACTGAATACCCCCAATTACATTTTTTACTATTTTATATGTTTGTTATAAACTTTACTATATGTTTAGCCCAGTAAAACACTAATGCAAATAACAATAGGAAATACTAACTAATGAAATATAAGATTTTGGATTACTGAAATGCACTATGATAAAGACATCAAAAAAAAAAAAAACCTATCAGTTGGCTGTTTGGGGAATTTCCCACCCATATTTCAGACTGTTGTTTTCCAGCTAATTATAATCACCCAAAGCAAACTACAGACACAGCGTACGTAAATTCTGTATGGACTCTGCATGTGTCTCATGAAGTTGAAAGGCAGTGAGCTTATTTATTAAGAGCACGGAGTCGCGTGTAACATGGGATAAACGCACTACGTGAATGAGAATTGCTGCAGCTGAGGCCGTGGAGCCAGATGCTCTTAAGATCGCACAGAAGAGGCCATCACTGTTATCTATAGCAGCATTTCCTGCTACAGTGTTCCTTCAGACATTTCCTGTTCAATACACAAGCTTTGAAATTTTTATTATCTAAGTGATGTCAACCTTATAAACTCTTTTTTCATGTATTTGTCATAAAATACTAAGAAAATTTCCTAGGATTGCTATTCAAGTGATACCTACATTTAAATTACATGCATATATTACATATTGTTTATATACTATATATTACAACAAATATTATGACACTATTTTATATATTATATATAATTCAATACTATACATATACACACATCCAATTCCCTCAGTAAAGACAGAAACAATTTGAATTCCCATAAATATAAGACTTTTTGTTTCCACTTAAATTGTATGTATTAGATTTGGAGTTAAGGTACTGAGCACATAATTTGTGTTAATACAGGAATTTAGTATTAAAAATAAGATCTTAAAAATTATGTCATTTGCACAGTTATTTAAAAAAAACAGACTAGCTGGTGAGATTTTAGCAATGTTCAGTCTTTGATTCACCCACAGAACTGTCAGGCTCTGATAAGCAGTTTATCCCTGACTGACTCAGGCTGGGGTTTTATGGCAACGCACCAAATGTATATTTTTACAGAAAGACTGTGTACATTGTTTTTATAGGTATTGAAACACTCTCTGTTTCAGTTGCTGATTCCTTGGCCTTCTGATTTTATGGAAGCACATTCGACATAATTTAACTCGTTTTATTTCATTCCTGTGGTGGTTTGTATGAAAAATGCCCCCAGGGCTGGTGTTTAGACATGTGGTTCCTGTCTTGTGGTACTGTTTGAGAAGGGAATAGAACTTGGGGATGTAGACTCTTGCTGGAGGAAGTGCATCACTGGAAGGCTTTGAGGTTTCTTAGTCTGATCCCACTTCCTGTTCTTTCATGTACTTCCGGTGTGTGGATAAAATGTGATATCTCTGTTTCTTGGCTGGAACGCTCCTGTGGCCCTGCAGCCCTGCCACCGTGATGACCTTTGCCCCTTTGGTACTGTGACCTAAAAGTACTGTTTTCCCACTAGCTTGTTTTTGACTGTGAAGTTTTATCACACCAAAAGAAAAACAACTAATACAACCCTTTCCCTCTCTGTCTCATTTTCTGTAAGAATATGTGTATTTGTTAACACAGAATTTTGTTTTAAATAAAGTACTTCATTATGTGCTTTAATGTGACAGAAGACAAAGTATTTGAGACATTTTTTCGAAGTTTTATGTTATTAATCTACAAACTGAAAATTATTTTCTGAACAAGCCTGGACATGCAGTGTGCCTCTGTGTGTCAGGTGTGCGTGCGTGGTGCGTTTCCATGCACTGCGGTGTCACCAGACAGCTCTATTACTCTCCATGGCTTAGCTGCGGTGGAATTAAGTGTCAGCAGAAAAATATTTTGTTGGTCTTTATTTCCCAAAGTACATATTAAGTTTGTTTTTAAGAAAGTACAGCATGATATTGTTTCAATTCATCCATAAAATAAATGACTCTCAAACATTCCATAAGATAAAGTGGAAGAAATATTTTATTTCCTTTGGCATCATATGATATTTTGCTGTATAGACAAAGAACACTTTACTTCATACTCACGGTGTTTAAAAAAAAACAAACCGGAGTTAATTATCACTTGTGAATTCAATTTGTTTGTATAAGGTATTGTATGCATCTCAATAAGCTTTCCGTTGTCTGGTGGCAGTTAACAAAATGTACAGTTGAGGCAAACAAGAGACGGATGCTCGTTAGGAACAAATGTCTCACCATGGGCTCATTTGAACTCCGTGCACCTCAGAAGAATGAATCATTCAATGCATCTGAAAGCTTAAGACATCTATATTGGAATTCGTGGAGCATCAGTATAGGTGCTTCTGCCAGCAAAATTTGCTTTGGTTATCTCGACTGCCTCATGTCTAAAAGCGTTTCCTTAGAAATATCATATTAATAAATTAATTTCTCTACACTGACCTGTGTGTACAGATGCTATTGGAAGTAATTAAAATTTTACAAGGCATATGACTAATGACAAAATAGCACATGCTTTTGATTAACCAGAAACAGTTGGGCTTCTATACATCTCTGCCAATTTCACTCTGCATGTATACAGTAGACTAAATTTAAGTTTTGTCATCTATTAAACAACAATGTTAGTGTGCAGTTCTAAAACAGTGACTTATTTATGTGAAATTCCTTATGTTAGAAGCCTGTGAGGCATTCTGTCAGGCACTGGAAATGCGCTCTAAACACTCTGATCTTTCTCTGTTCTCACTACTGAATTGTTAACATAACACCTTAAAGCTGTGGTGTGGTGGGTTCTCCTTTCGTTTCATAAGGTCCAGAAGTACGTGAAGCCTAAAGAACTTTCCACCATTTTCCTCCCATCAGACGATCGTGTTAAAGATTAAAGGAATTTAAAGCAAATAAACAAGTAAAACTTCTCAAAGGAAACTAGGTAAATGTACATTTAGTCGCACATAGAAAGTTCTGTTTTGTGTTTAAACGCTTATTATTTTTTTATCAGAGAGAAAGATTTATAAGACGGCAGAGTTAGAAACAGTTCTGAAGTCTATGTATTCAAGCACAATATTTTATTATTATAGATTAATGTGTGGCCAGCAATTATTTATTTTCTCCTCTATAAACTAAAAATATAGCACTTCTTTCAAACATAGTATAGTGGTTTTGCTTGAACTGCAGACACTTGTATGAAAGTTACAAATAATATTACTAACAATGATATATTTTGTCTTAAAGCACTATAAATGAAAGGTACAAGTTTGTACATCATAATATGTGTGTGTGTGTGTGTGTGTGTGTGTGTGTATCACATACACTAAGGGATCTCTTATGGGTACTATTTTTGTATGGCAAATAAATAGACAAGACATGCTATCTAGTCCTATATTTTTTTTGCATGGTACTTAATGAGACCTGCTTACATCATCCAGTAGTTCTAATTACCAACCAACACAGCACAGTGCACACATATTTGCCTATATTTCAACATCTTTTTATCAGCTGTTTTGATACAGGATCTTCACAGGGACTTGCTTTTGTATCTGATTCTTCAGGCTTCGTACTTTGAGTCTTTGAGCCTGCCAGAACTTACTGGCATTTATTTGTTTACCAGTACACATTTGTCCCCATCTTTGCTTACTTTGTGTTATGGTTCTCATAATGACTATTTTGTCTTCCTTTGAACAGTATTCTGAATCATTTTTGTAAATTCTCTAAGCCCCAGAGTAAAAATGTAACTTATATTTTGTTCTATTTCATGTATTTTTCATTAAAGCTGTTTAATCTTTAAGCAATTTTTTATAGATACAGCTTTCATATTTACTGTTAAATTGTATAAATGTCAGAGGCTTAGGAAATTGACTTGAGAAAAATATGGGGAATTTTTCTTACAGCTAAATTTTATATAACACCCATTTCCATGTTCTATCTCTTATTCTTCGTTTTCTAGGAAAGTCCATATAATGGAATGTCTTGCTGGAAATTACTCATCTTTGAGTCTATCATTTTATAACATATTTTTATTGGTCCACTAATATATAAATTATTTAGAGCAGAAATATTCTATTACTTGTGCAATAAGAAATATAGATAAAATGCACTGAAAGTGTAATATAATAGAGCCTAAAAATTATGGCACATTCTGAGATTGCATCATCACAATGAAAAAGATAGCAAGCCGTATTCTTTCCAGATTTGGCAGGCCCTGGAGAGCAACCAGTAATCAGGTATTGACAGCAACAGAGAAGCAAAATCAATATTCCCAAGTAGAATTATAAAATGTATTTTAAAATTTATCAGGTTTACTACCACAAGTAAGTATATACATGCGCATATAGATGCCAAATAGCTGAGAACCAAAATCCTACAAACTACCCCTGGCAGAGCGGAGAGAAGGAAATCTGTACAACAGGGCATGGAAGCGAGCCATCTCTAGTGTGACTTTGGAGAAGCTTCACAGGGTCCCTTTGTTCTCACTGCTTCATTTGTTATCCGTCCTGGTCTCCAGAAAAGTTAAGGGCGATTCTCTGCTTCCTGGAGCAGAGGGGAGCCGTTGGAAAGTGCTCCATAAGCAGATCTTACATCTGACATTTTCTCCTCTTGTATTTGACAATGAACTTCTTCACTTCTCGCTGGCTCTGGATCAATCTTTGGGTGTGTTCACTTTAATTATTTGACGGGTGCCTGTAAATCTCTGGGAGACTTTTTATAGTCTCGTTTGAAGATAGAGGTTTTAGCAGGAAAATCTATCTTCTCATGAAAAGGTATTTTTATTTTCAAGTGTCCATTATTCAGGTAGCTGGAGAGATGGCTTATTGAACCCCAATAGCTCTTACAGGGGCCCTATTTAGGGCATCTTCCAGGGGAAGACTTCTTCTCCTTGTCTCCCGCACAGTTGATTGCCTATAGCTCTTTGTCTAGGGGATGAACCCATGAGATTTCACTCATCCACACTTGCATGTAACCTGGTCTTGTCATTATTCAAGTCTTCCTTATGCAGCAGTGCTGCTGAGCTCTTGTGGGTGTCACTTCCCTGTCATATCTGGAAGATATCATTTAAGAACAGACTTCCTGGATCTTTGGTGCTCTTACACTCTTTCTATCCTGTATTCTACTTTGTTCCCTGAGTGTTAGAATCAGGGGTATTCTGTAGCTGTGCCAACTGCAGCTGAGTACACCATGGTCAGTTCTCTACATTTGACCGATCCTAGCGTTCTGTAATTGTCTCGATGTGTTGGAAAAGAAGCTTCATTGATGACATGTCAGTATATAACCATGTTGATGAATTTAAGAAAATTGGTGGGGCATCATGTAGACAGAAATTTTATACTACATCATTGACAAAATTTTTATTTTCCAAATATGACAACTCATTTGTCTAGTTTCAGTTGGCTACTCTTTATAAGTAGATGATTACCCAAAATACACATTGTACATGACTCTGTCATAGGTCCTGGTAAAACTGACAAAACCAAAACTGCCTTTATGTAAAGAATCTCATAAAGGGAAAAATCTAATGCTCCAGTGTATCTGGCACCATATTTCAAACAGTGACTGTAAGTACTTGTCAAAATGTTAAACCAACACAATTTAGAGAAACTGGATAAGGCAGTGCCTCAACTGTGAATCTCATAAGACTCCTTCTTTTTGTGAATTTATTACTGAAATTGTCATGTAATAAACTTCCTGGCCTTAATTTTTACTAAGTCATTTGATTATGAATTATGATAATTTTAGTTCATTTGTATTAAGCATCAATTTAACAAGAATCAACAAAAGTGGTGAAGTATGTGTGGGATTATAAAGTTAACCAAGGAAAGATGATAAAATTTTAAAAGCTATAAAATTAAAAAGGAATAAGAGATAAAAAGACAGGTGGAAAAGAAACCAGGGAGGGAGAGTGTATCAGTGTGCTACAGTCTTTTACTCTCAGTTCAGGGAAGGAGAAAGGAAAGATAGAAATCTTCACCGCTTTTACAAGCGACCTTAATACAGAAATAGAGACAGGTAGAAATCTTCACAGCCTCTTCTCAGGCTGTCCTAAGCTCGAATCTCTCTTACCTTTGTTCTCTTAGGAATTATTTAACTAACTAAGGACAGCAACCCAACCAACCAACCAAATACCAACCTACACCCACTGTGACTCTTGACTCTTGGGGGCTTCAGACCTTTTATGCCCTAAGCCAAAAGTTCCCATAAACCCCTGTGGCACGCAATCCCAAAGACAAGCTACAGGTGCCAGAACGACTGAGCCCAACCAAATTATAGCCACCTGCATCAAGCATCCCAACTCCAACTCGTAAACAACTCTGCCACAGCTGGGGTGGAACACAAAACTCTAGTGACTAGTCAGTTAAACCAAAAACGCTTTTCTTAACATAAAAATTCCAAGTGTCCCTCTACAGGAGAGATAGATTAAAGAGGTCTGATATTAAATATCTTTGGTTCTTTGGAGTATGCATATATGTGCATGTAGTTATGTGGGTGCCTGTACATACATGCCCATGGGCATGTGGAAGCCAGAAGTTGATACAAGATGTCTGTGATCCTTTCTTTATTTTTGAGACGTTGTCTCTCCATGAACCTGGAGCTCATTATTCAGGTAGACCAGCTGGCCAAAAGTGTCAGGACCTTCCTGCCTCTGTCTCTCCAGTCCCTGCATTATAGATTCACAGTCCTGAGCATAGGTTTATACATGGGTTCTGGTGATCTGAACTCAGTTCACAACCACAACTGACTGAGGGTCCATCCCCGAGTGTCAGCTTTATTATGAAAAATGTGCAAGAGTTGGTTTTGGTTACATTTTAATGTTCGGATATCTAAATATTCTTGGATCTTTCATAAACTTACACTAATGTGTATAAGATAGCACATTCTATATTACGAGTGGCTTATGACTAATTGCTGACAGCACAGTCTACTTTATGTTGATAAATGCCTCAACTTTTTTCTAGGTTTTTTTTTTAAGGCTTCCTAGTTGGTGACCTTCCATCTTACCAGTTTAACAGGCTTCTTAATTTTCAGTCTAAATATCAATATTCAATAACTTTTTAGTATGTTTTTTGTCAGATATTAACCTACTATTCTTATGTAAGTACAAATATTTCTAATATGTTATCTGATCTTGGAAATGTAAAAATATGGTGTAGAAGTTCTTATATTTTTAAAGTATAATGTGTTGTTGTGGTAGATTAAGACAAATCATCATAGCCACATTCAAGTACAAGTAAACAGTCACTATTGAGGCAGGTGCAATAATCAGTACTTTTCCTCCAATTACTAATTCTAAAATCATGGTTGAATATGAAAAAAAATGTTGTGGTTACTATTTTAACGTATATTAAGCACAAGCACCAAGATCAGCAGGTGTTTAACAGGTAGACAATTTGAGGGAAGAGGTACCATAAAAGACCAAAGACAGCTAAGGCAGGTCAAGGGCCCGGGATGCATGCTGAGGCTAACTGTCTTTTACATTGGCATTCATTAGATTTCAGCCACCAGCTGCTGGCTGCCTCCTCCCTCTTTTAATAGATCCCAAGGGTCTGTGGGCAATTGCATCAATTTCCCTTTCCAGGAGGACAATCCTACGTACAATTAAAGTTCCAGATAATCAAGAAAACGTACAGTTTTAACTGGAGAGGGCTCTGTATCCTATACAAAAAATCTATAAACTACGCTAACCTTTGATATTAATGGAAATTATACCTACAAGTGGGCAAAATACAGACTTCAAGCTTTCTCCTCCTACTTTCTAGCAAGTTGAAAAGTGACCCTTGTCAACAACGGTTGCCTGGTGGTTTTATTAGGAACAATGACAAATCAGAACTGATTTAAATGGTTGATTTCAAGTTGTGTAAGCATGGCAGACGGGACATAATTCCAATCACTCCCCTCTGGAATACTTTATGGTAAGCGTTCTTCTTATGATAATATATCTTCCCACTAGGAAACATTACCTGTACCTCTTATCAGTAGTTGTTTTCTCTGAAGCTTTATTTTTCTCATTTTATGGTGCCAAAATTGTGTTTTAAATGCTTCGGTTGACAATGAATTCTGAATAATGGGCCCCAAGTACCTTTAAAGTTTCCACTTGCTATTTTAAATTAATTACTTTGATGACAAAATAACTTTAAGGATCATTTTATAATTTTCAACATAAATAAAATGATGATGGTTTGATTTTTCTTGATCATGCTGCTTCCCTTTCAATCCATTTGCACCATCACTGAAGCTCAGAGAAAAACATGAATGTAGAGAATAAAAGAGTGATATTTGTAGACAGAAATATCATGATAAAAATCAGTCTGGTAACAATGTTGCTACTTCAAAAATCTTTAGACCTTATTTATTCATGAATCTATACAGGCTGCATATATAACTTGTGTTTATCATTTAACCCGAACATTTACCACATGCACCATTCCCAGCAGTATTACAGGCACAATGGATCTACAGATGAACATGCTTAAGGACTATTTTATATCATTGAATTGATTGTCAATTGTCTTACAGAAATCCCAAGAACTACTACTGGCATGCTTCATATGGTGCTTGTGCACACACACACACACACACACAAACACACACACACAGGAGCTATAAGTTTCAACAATCACCATATGTGAACAAATTAAAAAAAAAAAACTAATGACAATAATGGGTGACCATTTTTGGAGCTGTTGTCAAGCTGAGCCCCCCTACCCAAACAATAAAGACTATTGCCAATGTACTTGCTTACCTTCTAGAACTTAATAGAGAACACACACACATATACTGATAACTGCTTGAGGACAATAATATAATTATTAGAAATATATTTACTAGGCAGACTTAGAATGTTCACTTTTAGTCCAGCAATGACTGTCTCAGAACAGAAAGGTCAGGAATCCTGAAGTTGGTCTGTTCACACGGCAAGATGTCTCTGAATTTCTAATCAGGTGCTGGAAACCAGGAAGATTCCTGGAGATCGGCTAGCTGTTCGTCTGTGATATAATCCTGAGGAAGATGAATTTAATGGGCAAGCAAGAGTTAAGCTAAGCATACAAACAGACAAGCTACTTCTTATGTGGGCTGCTACTGTAAGGTGTGGCTCAGATCTGGCTCTGGTCTTCCTTCTTCAGTAATTTAACAAGGAAGATCCCTTACAGGAGAGTCCAGCAATTTGGGTTTAGGTTGACTCTAGATGTCCAGCTGACAACCAAGATTAACCATTACAACAAGGTACTAATCAAAAGGAAAATTAAAAATAATTAGTTCTTTGCCAAATGCTGGCTTCAGTCTGGGAGAAGTATTGGTGATCATAGTCTGGTTTCTCATAGAAGGATCCTTCCACTTGTGTTATCTACCACAAAATAGTAAAACATAGGATTCATAAATTTGCTCAAAAATCTCCATGTAATTCAAGCTGTATGATTTAGAAGATTAAAAAGTTTCTAGGGCAGAATGAAATCACAGGTGCAGAATCTCTGTGGCAAACCTTGATCAACAATTGTTAGAAGATGTCAAATAAGACTCTGGCCAGGGAAGCAGGTAAGCTAACTTCAGATCTTCATTTCTACTTCAGATCTTGTAAGTCCAATCCCCCAGTCTTGACCCCAGCTCTGTAGCTTACCACCTGTTGTGGCCTTGCCTCACTCTGTGCTCCCATCCCCATGGGACTAAGCAGATACTGATGAAGTATACTGCATTATCCCATCCTGTGGATCTCCTCAGAAACACCACGGCAAGTACATCCCCATTCCTAAGTGTCAGCTCTCAACACGGAGGAACACATTTTACCTGGAATGGCCAGTAGCCACATCTGTCAGGATCCCAGAAGAATTTCCTACCAGACAATAGCCAGCTCCCACACTCTCTTAAGAACAAGAGAGACAAAAGAAACCAAAAAATAAAGTACATACCCCAAAGACAAGACCAGATATAATCACCTAGAATGATACTCCTCCCAAATACAGATGGCTAGACTCCAACATGAAAGAACAATCAGGACAGCTCTGCCACAGCAGGCACTGAGTTCACAGCACAGCTGGACCACTTGAAAAAATACCTTAAAATAGCCTTTATGAATATTATAGAGAAAAACTGAGTAAATTCCTTAAAGAAATCCATGAAAACATAAACAATAGACAGAAAAAGGAAAACAGTTCAAAACCTGAAAGTAGAAACAGAATCCATAAGGAAAACCGAAACTAGGGAAATCTGAAAATAACAAATCTAGGAACTCAAACAGCAACATCAGAGGTAATC
Organism: Cricetomys ansorgei; assembly: GCA_026225945.1. Lineage (NCBI taxonomy): Eukaryota > Metazoa > Chordata > Mammalia > Rodentia > Nesomyidae > Cricetomys > Cricetomys ansorgei. The sequence goes on along the minus strand of JAMJFZ010000239.1, from coordinate 43,972,339 downwards.
TTCACTGAGAAAACACAAGATATGGCAAAGAGAAACCTCAAGGATTGAAGACACAACAGAAGAAATGAATAGATCAGTCAATGAAAAGGGTAACTCTAATAAAAATCTTAGCACAAAACATTCAGGGAATCTGAGACATTGCGAATGTAAGAATAAGCAAATACAAGAATGCTAGGAATAGAAGAAAGGGGAAAAACCATCAAAGACCTAGAGAATATTCTCAACAAAATCATAGAAGAAAATTTCCCTAGCCTAAAGAAGGAAATCCTTATCAAGGTACAAAAATATATATATAGAAAATCAAATATACTGGACCAGAAATAGTAATATATAATCACAGAGAACTACTATTCAATTCATTGGTTCTCTTAATAAATTACATCATAATAAAAAAAATGTCCATCAGAGCCAATAGGACCTGGACACTGATACAAAAAACAAAATTAAAGATTCCCAGTGACCTAAGGTTTCACTTTTAATGAGGCTTACAGAAACACTTTTGTTGAGTATAGTGTAGCTTCTCTTTATACCCATATAATTACAGTTAAATAAAATTTCTCTCCAATTCCGAAATGGCACGTAAGAGAATTATCGTCGATGATGATGATGACATTTCTTACATCTGCTGTGAACCACCAAACTTTGCTTTGAACTCTGGAGACAGGCTCTCCCTTGGTAAATTTACCTAGATGAGGGAATCTAAGGCTGGAATTTGCTCTGCTTTGTGCCTTTGAACTCATTGGAGGAATTCAGAATTTTGACATAGAAACACTAAAGCCCCATAAAGGGGAAATTACCTCCTTCAGTTTGAGAGGATGAACTCTGGTCTTCTTCAAAACAAAACAATTCAGTTTTGAGGGTCACAGACCAGCCTAAGGGACTACCCCTCAAGAAGGCACAACCATATTCTTGCTGGTCACCTTAAACAATACTAAAGATGTATGTAGAATACTTAGTCATTTAATGAGACAATGTACTTTCCTTTCCCAGAATGCCTGTCCCAGGGTAGTCCCTATGAGCAGCCTGGAGGTGTTACTGGTTCTGTCTGCCTTTCTGAGTAAGCCATTTCTTTTAACTTCTTTTTCTGCCTCGTTCTTTTGGATCCTCACCAGAGCCTATATGTTTTTTTCTGGCACTTTGGGTTTTCTTAATCTTTCTCCAAGTCCCATCTCCTGGCCATGTGGTTTCTGATCCACCATGTGGCTGCCCTCCATTATAGCTTAACACAAATGGCACAGCCCTTCCCACCCCCCCGCCCTGTTCTCCATTTTCCCTATGGGCAGCTGCTGAGATTTGCAGCTTTCCTGCTGGGAGCTTTTCTTTTAAACTCTGATGAAATTGTCATCGAGATTCCATTTGTGTCTATTCTTAAATGATTTTATTAATAGGTTACAAACCCCAATAGAAGACACAGATTTCTCTGGTATATTTCTGGTAGCATTTTAAACTCTCTAAGTGGCTGTTATGTGTTGATCAAAGAGGCCAGTGTGGGAAAGGAGAAGGGCTGGCAGGCTTTCAGGACCTGGCAATATCTTCTCTATTTGTGATTCTTGGGTTGGGATCTTCAAGGAAACTAACTGCCTGCCTTCCTTCTTTCCTTCCTTCCTTTCTTTTTTCAAGAAAGGCATAGTAAGGGGCCTTTGTTTGGGTTTAATTCTCTTCTGCCAAGCATGATAGATTTTAATCTTCAGAGAATGGCCTAATACATGAGTTCTTCGGGCTGTGAGATAAGACTTTCTAGAGAAGCCATTGTCTTAAAGGGACAAACCCATAACAGGACAGTACTCCATGAGTAGGAAAGACCTTGATGACTTGAAAGTGCAACAATATGGTTGTACATATGAGCTCACAGCAGAGAGTTAAAAGCTCATGCACAGGACCTGGATACAATCAAGTCAGACAAAAAGCCATACTAGAACTGGTAGGTGAGGATGAAGTTCCACCCCAGCTGTGGAGTTATTGGTGATGGATTGCTTCAAGACAGGGAAAGTCAATTTTTTAAGGTTGCAACCCCTGGTAGTTGGACCATAGTCCAGTGGATGGCCACACAACCAACAATACAATACATAGACCACAGAACTTCACTTGATGGGTTTAAAAAGGAAAAGAGGACAGATGTTGTTGGGTAGGGAAATGGTTTAGATCTGGGCAGAGTTGGAGGATCAGGTTAACGTGATCAAAATACACTGTACAAAATTCTTTAAGAATTAATAAAAATCAGAAAAAATACAAACGAACAAGGTTAAAAATAATTTTAATTTTATACTTCTTAGTGATTTGAGTCTGGTGGCTTCAAATATTAAATTTAGAAGCTGGGCCTGAAGAAAAAGTTGAATATAAGATTTAGACTATATAAAAATAGTTAATTATTTCATGAAATATTGAGAAAATTTTTAATTCTTTTTGCTAGACAAACAAAATATAAATTTTGAGCTTACTTGTAGGCTTGACCTGAATCTCAGCACACTTTTGCATTGGTCCATTTAATATGTGTAGATCCTTTGTCAGTGTGAACATGAACTAAATTTTGCTTTCAAATATTTACTAAAAGATAATATAACATGGTGTATATAATGTCATCACATTGTGTATTGTAATATGTAAATATCTTGCCAGGAGGTCAGAGTACTTCTTTATGGGCCTTGGGAAAGACTATGGGGAAATGGAAATGAGACTCAGAAGGAAGGTGGCATACAGCTTGGTTTCAGAGAATGGCAAAGCAGGCAAACTATGGAACAGGCACCTGGACAAAGCTACCTGGAGGAATGGGGGTTTCCAGAGGGACAGAAAACAAATACACAGCATGCAGACAGACATCCTTGGGATATGGCTGAGTATCTGAAGAAGAGATGAAAAGCAATCAAAGAATACGTTAAGGTGTTCTGTTTTGCTTTTGAGCTGTCTCTCAAAGTAGACATTAAGAATAAGTATCTGCAAATAACTGCTTCAAAGAAATGGACAGAAGAGTTTGTGATGGTCTAATCTTTGCTGCAGATTAGGGCATCTCCGATCTAGACAAGAGATAGATCTTGGATTATTTTCTCTTGACAAGAGAAGGTAACTATCTCTTACCGGGCCTTGGGAAATCTGTGATGCCTCTACCCTCCTTTCTTTACATGGTGTTTTTGACCTTGTAAAAGGGCAATTGTGGGACTCCCCTTTTTCTCTGCATTGCATGGGAAGTGTTGGGGAAAGTCCTCAGAACCCTATGGGAGACGGGTCCATCCTCATTGACCTATGTGGTGATTAATTTTTTGTAAATTTGACTCAAGTTGGAGGCATATGGGAAGAAAATAACTATAATTAAGGGATTATCTTTATCAGATTGGTTTATAGACAACATGTAGGACATATTTTTTTTATGATAATTGATACAGCAGGGCATGCCAACCCTGGGCACATGGTTCTGGTTTGTATAAGAAAGCAAGCTGAGCAATCTATGTAGAGCCAGCCGATAAGCCCCCTTCTTTTGTGGTCTGTGCTTTAGTTCCTGCCTCTGTTCTCAATAATTGACAGTAACCTATTAGCCACCTAAACCCTTCTCTCCCTCAAGTTGCTTTTGATTAGTGATTTATCACAGCAACAGAAATAAAACTCCAAGCTGCATAGCTGTTTCCAGTCTAGCTTTACACGGTTTTTTAAAAACATATTTTGCAAAATAATTACGACAAAATCAATATTATTCCCAAAAGAGCGATGGTAGAACTTGTTTTAATTGTAGTGGCTTTAATTATATATCTATCTTATTTTGTTTCTGGTGGTTTGTTAAGATGTCCTCCATATTGTCTGACATTTGAATACTTGATAATCAGTTTGTAGTCTTCTTTGAGTATGTCTGAGCAGGTGTGGCTTTTTTATTTTATTTTATTTATTTATTTTTGTTTGTTTGTTTTTCTGAGGCAGGATTTCTCTGTTGTAATGGCTGTCCTGGAACTCACTCTGTAGACAATGCTGACCCTGAATTCACAGAGATCCTACTGCCTCTGCCTCCCAAGTGCTGGGATTAAAGTCGTGCATCACCATTGCCTGGCTGGCCTCTTTTTTTTTTTTTTTTTTTTTTTTTAAGATTATGATTACATCATTCCTCCTTTCCCTTTCCTCTGTCCAAACCAACCTATGTTTCCCTCCTCTCAGATAGGTTTCTAATGAAGCAGAATGAATACAGATGTGCATATTAAGCTTGCTGACAGCATATGATAGGATTTCAGCATCAACATAAAACTTAATTTAGAAACTTGCCTTTTCTTTGCTGCTCTTAATAACACACATACACCCTTCTTATAAGACAGGGAAGCAGCTCTCCCTTTTCTACCCTCCCTCTTTACTCAAATAATTATATTTCCTTGGTGAACTACAAGTTTCTTTCTGTAAAACCTTGCCCTTAATCTGGTGCTGACTGCTGTACGTGTTTTAAACATTGTAACAGTGTGCCCTTGCTTATTCAGGTGTTAGATGAGCTAGATGCAAACTCTCACCAGAAGACTAATATTTTCAAAGCATTAAATAATTTATTAAAAACACCATGTTTGCATCTTCCCATGTGCTTTGAGTATAAATTAAATCAATCAGTTTCCCTTCTAAAATGGAACAATGGGTAGACCTAGACATAGCTGTAGGATTATCCTCTTTCTATCCCAGCCTCTCTGCAAAGAAAGGCTTCCCAGCAGTCAGAAATGACAGCTCAGGTGGGTATAGAACATCTTCTGCTCTCCAATTGTAATACAAGAAAAACAGCTTTGTAAAAATCTTAAAATATTTGTGAATTTAAAATGGAATGCAGTTCTTCAGAGTTTTTTAATAAAAGGGGGCAGGTTACACAACTCACTGTTACCCTCAGCAGTCTCAGGTAGTTCCCCAGAATTTTAGAGACCTCATGTCAGGTCTAGCCTGGATTTGTGGCTTTGATGCTGAACGGAATTGCAGGACTAGACAGTACAGTAAAGCAGAGGGGAAAAGCTTAATGTAGGCTTAAGCTTGTTTGAGATTCTCAGGCAATGTCAGGGAATAGGAAAGAGGTCCTGCCCAAGGCTATATGCATTCATGCCTCAAGCCTGGGTCATTGCTATTTTGACATAAAATATCTATATGTAAAAGGAATATTCAGCCTTTATAGCAAATGCTGTCAGTTGTGCTGAACTTCTTGCTTCTTAGCTGGCAGGTGCTTTAATCTGACTCTAGGACGAGACTCTCTTTTCCACCTTATATTCACAAAATTTTCTCTGTCACTCTGTCCTGACTCAAATCAAACTTTCAAATACTGAAAATATGTGTCTAAAATGTGGTCTGTTTTTCCCAACATTCCATTAACTGTCTCATAACAGCAGAAAACTACACAGATGCTGAGACATCTCATCAATTGCCTGGCTCCTCCAATGAAGCTGGGTGGGTATGGTGGTTGTTTGAAATATCTGCGTATTTCATGTAGATTTATCTGTTTTCAACCTAATATAAAGCAGTCTGTACACAAAAAGGCTGTCTACAAACCTCTGACCCTTTGAAACTTAATTATTAATCATTCAAAATTATTTTTCTGTATTTATTAGTAGAATTTGATCTGTCTTTAGGACAAGGCTGAGAAGAATGCAAGAGAAATGCGAATGAAACAAGATTGCTTCATTAAAAGAGAAAAACATACCAATGTTCTAATATAAACACACCAATATGAAACTGAGCCCAACTGCTTTGTCTGAAGTGAGAAGACTTTCTTTGAGATATTGCTCTGATCTGAGTAGTATTGTGTCATTGACTAAATAGAGAAGCATTGGTGGCTTGTTAAACTATTGTTTATGGTCACATATCATACTTTTGGCTTCTTTGGAAATTATCTTAATGAAGCCAAGGTGCATTCAATCATCAGACTGTATTGAAGTCTTTCAGATATCTTTGCTTTAAGTGACTGATTTAAGGCTTTGTTTAGTTCTGTGTAATGAGGCCATATGTTGCTGATTCCTTGATGTACAGACTCCTTTTGTATGATGCAAGTTGAGATTCACAGACATTGGATATTTGTAAGCCTGTATGCAACTATTTAATTGTTTAATTTTTGAGTTAGATTTACCTTTTCTGGTTGCATTTTTGTAATGCCTTTTAACCAGCTCTCTCTTAAGAGTCTGCAGAACTAGAGTCTGACAAAGGAATATGAAAAGTATTTTTGAGGTGCTCAGATAGGCCGACAGGACAAGCATGCTTCACATGAGAGCCATTCCTTCTATTGCTCTCAGTTGGTTAAGACTGGGCCAAAAAGAGTTTATTAGCGCTTAGGCCTTGACACCCACGCCTTCACCCTAATCCTATCTACATGGAACTAACTGGGACAGATCACTTTCCTGATAATTATGAGCGCCAGAGAACGAAATACCAGAAGGCTAGTCATTGATGTGATGCCATCAGAGAATATTGTTTAAAGACAGTTGTTAAAGACAATTGCTGTATTGCAATAAGACCTCGTGGGCATGATGGCATGGTAGCATTTGCCTCTAAGTCCAGTATTGAGGAAGCTGAAACGGGGGCGGGGGGTCATAAGTTTCAGGTCAACCTAAGCCTCATAGGAGACCCTGCTGCAAACCAAATAGATGGATTTCTCACGCCAGCCCTACAGAAGTAATTAAAAGCCAGCAGTTACGGGTTATGCAGGAAGTATTGTTAGGTTCAGTCGCCTTTAACTTGCTGAACTTGCTTGTACTCGGTTTGTATTTGTTTTAGGTACAAGCAATTTCACCTCGAGACTGAGGTGAGACAGAAAGTTTGAGGAAAAGAAACAGGTCCATCAGAAAGAATAAATACATTCTGAAGAGACAGATCCTCTCCCCTGCTTTGCTATCTAACTGTTGAAAGAATGAACCCTAAGCAATTAGCATTTTCCAGGTAATATGACTGGAGAGGAAGAGGCTGGAGGTCTGGAAATCTGTAGGAGGAACTTGTCTCCTGTAGAAAGTTATATTATCTATCAGGTGACCTTGGAGGAAAGACTTGCAACTAAGACAGTGGTGGGCGGGAGCAGACACTGGCAGCACTGCTCAGTTAATGGGTCTCTTGCCTTCTATTTAAAACCTACTCTCAGTTCAGGATCTTGATGATGGTCTTGGGAGGCAGAGACATTACATCTCTTTCCCACTCTTCCCAATATGGTCACAACGAAGAAAAATCTCTCTTTTCTGCTTTCCACAACCTTCAGGCACATATCAATACTATATATTACACATCGTCACCAGGCTTTTACAGAGATATTTAAGAAATACATGATACTCAATATTTCATTATAAAATACTCTCTGTGTATTTCTCCAATTTGGAGAAAAACAGTTTCTCTGAACTCTAGGCTAATGTAAGTTGGACTGGGCTCACCTATGGTATTTGGAAGTTTTTATATATTAAATGGTTATTCAATATATGCTATTCTTTATTTATGGAGAGTTAATCCATGCAAAATTCCTTAGAAAGCAGATTTCCTATAACCTAGAGACTAGGGTAGAGTTAGGAGAAATAGATGGAACTGAATGAGAATGAGATGGGTGGGGATATGCATGAAGTTGGGTTGGTAGGGAGGGGGCTAATATTTGAGAAAAGTTTAGGGAATGGAAAGAATATAAGCAAAATACATTGTATGAAAATTTTTCAAATATAAATTAAGCATACACACACAATTCTGCTTACAGTTTCATTGACTTTGTTTCTTCCAAAATGAAAGTTACTAGTCTTTTAATTAATTTACGTATGACTGTGTATATATGATGATGGAAGGATACACAGTACATGTGTGGAAGTCAGAGAACAACACAGAATACCCGGTAGTCACACAGCAGACTTTCGTCTACTTGGGTGCATTCTGTTAGGGACATAGTAATTTCTAAAGGGTCCAGAGAAATTGTCTTTAATGTCTATGAATGCAAATTTTTCCTAATACTATATGCAATGATTTTTTAAATCTGTAATTTATTTCTCTTTTTAAACACTTTAACTGATAAATCTAGAAGGTAGTTGAACATTTTTTGAATACTTAGTACTGGACATCAAAATGGAACTTACCTACACGGAAAAACATTCATATTATACTTTACCACTCAGATAATGTAGGCTTCATTACATAAATAGAAGCTAACCAACCAAAACGCTTTTGGGGGGAGTAGGCCAGGCTACATTTGTCAATTTAAGTTCTCATTTAAGCATCCAATTACAGGTCTCTCTGTCCTGAGTCCTAAGTCTTTTGGCCTGTGATCATCCATAGCTCTTGAAGCCCTGAACCTGAGCTTCCTTGAAAATCCTCTTTATAGCCTACAGGCACAAGGCGGCTGGATCGTGTACAGTGAAGGGCCGCTGATGTCAACTGGAGTTGGATGCCCGAGGGCGGCAGCCTCCCGCCTCAAGTCGTCCATTATAAATACTTCTGACACATCAGCTTCATACACACTCTGCTCCCACTGAAAAGAAGCACAGTACAGTCTTCCCCCAGTTACTGCACATCTCAAAGGAAAACGGTTTCCTAAAGCGATCTTTCTTCACCCCAGGCCCACTAGGGGCGGATGAAGGTCCCCCAAATCTGTTGCTTTCCTGTTTAGAAAGACTGAGTTATAGGAGGCAAATTTCCACTTCCCATTTCTCACAAGAGTACTTTTGCTAATGAGGGCAGAGAGGTGACAGATAGACAGCTTTAATGTATTTTCATAATCCAGTTGAAAAAAAATCTTTGCTTTTGATAATTCACACAATAAAAAACCAAAAAATACAGAATTTGAAGTCACACACAAGTTTCTCTTGGATTTTTAGTCATTCTTTTACTAGTTCAAGACTTCCTTCCTTTTTAAAATTTCTTCTAAAATACTTTCAAATATAACTAATATTTTTAGATATGATCTCTTTTAAACTTATGCTCCGAATACAGTGGAAATTACTTTGTAGTTTGTCTATTCTGTATTACAATTTGTATCAGAAAACATTAGGATTTTGGGGACTCAAATACTTACATATTGATTTTAATGGAAAGACTAATTATACAAAAGATGTATGAAATAATTTGATTTTTATTTAGGAACAAATATTTAGTTCTCTAAAGTGGTCTCTCTGCATGTTTGTTTATTGACTGATTGCTTTGTATAATTCTAAATAAAAATGATATCACAGTATTGTATCATTTAAACAAATTAATAGAAATATTTGCTTTTCAAGCATTTCAGGATAGATTAAAAAGCCATTTTATCAAGGCTTATTAAGGGAGCAAATTTCACTCTTGTGTCTTTACCTTCTCCTGATAAGATTACTTCACATAATGAATGCTACCTTTACATTATATACACAAATGTATATCATATAGAAACTATATGTATGTACATATTGTTCATGCACAGGCATATAAATACATGCTATCTCCAAATGGAATATCTAATTATTAAAAACTCACAATATATATTCACAGATGAAGTACAATTAGATACAAAAAGGATATTTTCTCACTGTGAAAATTTTTCTGCAAACTACTTGTTTCTCTGAGTGGCAGGAAACCAGAAATAATTCTGTGGCTACTTATGGTTAATGAGTCATGACAAATCTAAACAAGCAAATCGTTCAGTAGCATCAGACTTGACCGTTTCAGGCTCTATATTCCAAAAGCCCAATTATTGGAGCAATTAAGCAAAAATGTAGTCAAAATGAATGCCTGTAACTGCAAAACCCATCATCAGAATGAATAATTACATTTTTAAATTGAATTGGCTTTTTTTTGTCAGAAGTTGACACAACATCGGCTGTCAACATCTGCTTATTTTTTCTACATGATTCCAAGCAACAAGTCAAATTAAACACATTAATTTAAAATTTGTTTTAATTTAATGAGATTTTAAACTAAATCTGTTGATCAAACTTATATAGGAAAGTTTGATGCCAGAGCTTGTGTGTGTGTACATACACAAACAAGAATGTGTGTGATCACGGATATATAGTAGTTTATAGGCTGATTTTGTTCTAGGTACTGTTCAATTCTGTTGCCATATTAATTCTCAAAATAACTGTATGACACTAGTACCATTACAGTCTCTATTACTGCTATGAAAAATAAATGAACTAAGGAAAAATAAGAAGGCATTTATTCTGTAGGAGGCTGAGTAACAGTGATCCTCTAATTCCAAGTTCCACATTGAATCATTATACCACATATGCTTACATGTAAGTAAATCAGAACGACCAGTATCCAGCACACTGAAAGAAGTGAAACCTCAAATTTGTTGTTGGAAAAAAATGATTAGTCAATTTAATGAGCACAGTCTATCTTGTAGTTGTGATTATACACAGCCAAAAATCTTTTCCATTTAACGTAACAGAATGTCTAAGCTTTAACTTTCTCTTTGTGAGATCTTACATTGAAAGTGGAAAATCCCAAACAGATCTGTGTGGTGAAAATGGAAACCAGTACAGTCCACAGACTTCACCAGTGTCATATATCCTTTCCAATTGCATGGCTCTAACAGATATGACAAAACACAGCAATCAATCATTCTGACAACTCAAATTCACCTTTGACCAGGAACCCACAAACATTCCACCAGATATCTCTGTAGCAGCAGTTGGGACCCATTTCATATTTTCTTTACAAAAGCATTAAGCATCTTATGGCAAATGTTAGCTGACAGCAGTCTCTGTGCCCAGCCTCAGGAATATTTTCATGCTACCCTATCATGGTCCCACAGGCTTGGCTAGAAGGACCTTTTGATCTGTTGTGGGGGAGAAAAGCATTTGGCACTTATCAAAGAGTCTTTAGTTAATTATTTGAGATGGATATAGATATATAGCACTTATTTCAATTTCCTGCCACCTTTTCTCTTGAGAGGAGAGCTACTAAATCCTAGTACATGAAGCCTGTACGTATGGAGTAAGGCCATCCACTTAAATTCAAACATCAGTTATGTAAAACAACAATGACATTTTGACATTTACATTTTTTGTTGTTGTTTGTTTACAAATGTCTATACTGCCTCCAGAATAATAAACTGACTAAAGAGATCAGTTTTCTATTCCACTTCTCTTTGTCAGTTTGAAGGCTGGGTGCCTTTTTCTGTGTTATACATTTGTGATCAGAGAGGTCTGATGCCATGCTCACTTCTCGCTATCTGTGTGTGGCCTGTGTCCTCTGTGGAAACACGCATCCTGTGTACTGAACACGCGTCCTGTGTACTGAACACACGTCCTGTGTACTGAACACACGTCCTGTGTACTAAACACGCATCCTGTGTACTGAACACACGTCCTGTGTACTGCACTTCCAGAAGAAAGCTGTCCTTCTCATCTCACCATTTCAACCATTTCCAACTTCCAGTTTTTTATAAAACTAGTAATTCTATTTTCATTTTTGAGTTATAAATATGAAATCAAGTTGCATATTTTGATTAATTCCATAAAATCATGCTATCAATTGATAAGGGAGTCAATGACAAACTTGTTTTTAAATGTATTAACATGTTTGTATTACACTCCTTGCTAAAGTTATGAAGGATTAAAACAACTGTGGGAAGCTGATGTTAGTGGACATGCTCCTATTATTTCACACACAGAACTGTGCAGAATTAGAACACTGGGTACTCTTCCAACTCATATATGAGAAGGGAGATGGGGGGGATTGAGAGAGAGAGGGCAGAGGAGAAGGAAAGGGAGGGGAGGAGAAAGAGACTGAAGAGGAGGAGGAGAGGAGGAGGAAGAACTTTACCCAGATGAGTATCTAGAACAGATACAGGAGCAATAAACAGACAAAAACAAGTTTTCATGTGTAACTCTATTTTAGCATCATTTATGACACAAGAAAAATTTCTGAAAACAAGTAAGACCTAGAACTAAGGAATAGAAATTTTAGAGAGATTTTTCTCTTACTATGTAGTAGAAAAAAATATTTTCGGGATTGTGATATAGATTTAAAGAAGACTTTATTATATTTAATAAATTGGAAATACATGGGAAACTCTAATACTTATTTGAATGTTTTCTAATCTTTCTATACAAAGAGGAGGTGAAATAAATTACCTTCAGAATTTGAAAAACTTCCTGTTTTGGGTAAACATTTTGATTGCTGATTTAAAAAAAAAAAAAGGTTTGCTTAATGAAGGAGTAACTCATTGATTTAACAAGCATGAATTTCTTCAGACACTACTACAAAGGCCCAATGTCCTCCAAACTTTACTGTGGAGGCTGTGATTCATTTTTGTATCCAGCTCAATGCTTCATGGACTGTACATACATTAGCAAATTAAGTGATGTTAGATCTTCGGCTTCAGGAGGGTTGCAGAGTGCATGGCTCACTCCAAATGGAGAACCCAGAGAAGCTGCCAGCACTCGGAGGACGAACTGCAGCTGTCTTCAGGGACCGAGCCAATGCTGCTTTTCACTTCAGTAACAGTCCTGGAGACATTTTATTTTGACAGAAGACCACACATAGGCCTCTGGGCTTTCCTGATTCCGTTCTGTTGGCTCTCTTTTGTCCTGGCTGAAAAATACTTCTAAATTGTTGAAGGGCCAAAACAAATCAAATAATTATCTGACTCACAAATCAGTTGTGTTTGGTTACATTTCCTGCTTCTGTGATTTCCTGACAAAAGGAACTTAAGGAAGAGCTTACTTTGATTCACAGTTCCAGGAAAAAAATCCATCAAGGAGGGGAGTCAGGGCAACATGAGGAAGGAAGGTGGTCCCACAGAGTCCTGAACAGGAAGCAGGAGAGAGGGTCTTCCCTCCCTGCTCTGCTGGGTGTTTCTCCTTTTGACTGACTGTGTGGACGCCGCCCACAGTGGTCCAAAACCTGATAAAGCTGACAATGGAGATTAGGTCCCACATGTTGCTGAATTGGAGGAGGTCCATGACACTTAGCTTGACCAACCGAAAATAAGCAAATCCACAAGGTCTTGCCACTAAAAGACAAGGCTTCGCGTGAAATAAAGCCATTTTCTTAGTCATGAGCCCATTCACTTCATCACTGGATGTCTTTATGTATCTCATAGAGTGAAAAATACCACAAAATCCCCAAGTCTTTCCAAGATTGTGACAGTGCTATGATTTGCATTACTTTCTTGTGTATATGTTTGTATCAAGCTCACTTTTTTGATTTTTTTTCTTTACTGTTATTTTCCACCTTTACACAACAGTGTAAAACACAGACTACTTTATGAGAAGGCAAAGCTGATTGTTTTCATGTTTATCGACACAATACATATGCAAAACATAAAGTGAGCATACATGTGGGTGGTTCTCGTGACCCACGAAGAGATGGTTTCCAGATGCGAATGGAACTCATCCACCTCCAGTTCTCGTCTAGGAATAGTGGCAGCAAAAGTTCCTGTAGGAGCACATCTGGTCCCCAGCACCGCACATTCTCTCTCAAGCTAGGCAGTGTGGGACCATCTCCTGACTCCTTCCCCCATGACCTGCCCTGTTCCCGGTAAATGGAGAGAACACTTTCTTTTTCTTCCTTCCTCTTTCTTTTCTTCTTTTTTCATTCTTTATTCTGTCCACCAAGTTCTCTAACCTGTGAACTTCTTAACCATTTGATAGAAATTATATAGATAGATGATTAATAGATAGATCGATAGATAAACAGAAACCTCCTTCTTTGGACTTAAATTCCTAGAAAAATACACACTACTGGGTATGGCTGCTTATACATGAGGCTCAATTTAAAGAGCTAGACTTAGTGGTATAATGTTCTTAGAAAAGTCTCCAAATCAGACACGTCTACCCTCTGGGTTATACCCAAATTTATACCATGGACACGCTGGTATACACATATATGTAGTAGCAAGTTGCAGTGTCAGCTCACCAAGAAGGACCTGGGGGCATATACACTGATGGAATCCTTGCCAGACCTCAGCATCATGGCAGGTGCCATACTGGACAGTGGAACCCAGAACATCTGAGCTCAGGAGTTTTTATTGATACAGAACTCCTCAGGTGTTTTACTGATAGAACATACAGATCACGAGCAATCAAACACCCCCACATAAATCCAACACGTGCAAACAATCCAAAACACCAAGACCTATGGAGCCCCTACCCCAACAGTGCACAAAGCAATTATTTTATATATAACTAAAAGATAAACTTCTACAAAACACATATGCATTCATTTGACTTAATTTCTATTCGTATGTAAAATGAATACAAAATTAAAGCATCTTATAGCTGATTCATCAAAATTTGCATTGTTTTGAAGACAACTGAATGTGCAAACCATCACATCCACAACAACCTTGTCTAGACACTGGACTTCTTCAGTGAGACAGAACAGAGTTTCTGTCTTCAGCGGCCCATCACTAGCATCAGGTTTATGTTGGTAGTGGAGTGAGCCGTCTGCGAGTACTGACAGAGAAAGATGTACAAACTCACAACTACTGTAAAGCACTGTACACTGAACAACGACCATCTCAGCTGCAATGTCAAGCCCTTGATGAACAGCTGACGTCCTTGTCTCTTGTGCTTTGGGCTCTCTTCCCCTCCGTAGTCCGTTCTCTCCAGGGTATAAAGAGGCATTAAAAACCAACACCAAGGCTCCCAGATATTCCCCATTGTCTGCCACTTCAAAGTCACCGACTCCTGTCTTCTCAGCCATTCTTTTTGTTTTCACTATTTGTTAAATGTGTTTCTCTCTAATTATCTCACATTGGAATCTACTCCTACCACGTGAAGAAAATCTGCTCACAAGGGCCATGTGTGATCTCCTGACCTCTGTGTCTTGAGCTCTTTGTTAGTGTTGAGTTGTTGGAAGAGATTTAGGTCATATCTAAATGATAACACAAGCTTATCTATCTATGGAAGCCAATTTTGATTACCATAGCTAACATAATTTCATCACACCTTGAATAAACTTACTCTTTTTGCCCTGGTGACACTTGTTAAATGATATTAAAATTCTATGTCAAAATCAGGGATTAGATGGCACAACCATTATTGAAAACCCCATCAGCTATCAGCTTTATATCAAATGTTTAACTGGTTTCTTTCTTAGCATTTACATGACTTGTTCTGCTCCACTACTGCCAAAGCTGTTCTCCCACAGCCAAAGTTAATGGTGCCACTGTTAACAGAGCCCAGTGGCTTCTTCCTGCTGAGGGTATAGTTCCTAGAACCAGACACAAGTAACTCTTGCTTCCAACTTGGAAGCCATGCTATTCATTACTCAGGTGGGTTTTCTCTGCATGTCCCATAGATAAGATGCATTCCTGTGAGAACTTGGTCTTTTCCAGCTTGGTATTCCCTGTTTTGTGTGTTTTGTTTTGTTTGTTTCTTTGTTTTCTCTATTGCTTTTTTTAAACAATGTCCTCCCAAATTTGGAAAATAATGTTTAATTTGTTGTTGAAGTTCAATATCGTCTATGAAATTGTTCTGGTTCTGTTCACTGAGGCTGCGGTCCACTAAACTCCCCCAGATTTCTATTACTTTTCTTTAACCCGACTCATCACTACTCACCTTCAGCTATGGCAGAAAACAAAGCCCAGATCCGTGAATGCCATAACAGGACCAGGGATGGCATTTGCAATCAGATGGTTGATGGCTGTATCACCAGTTCTCTTAGGAGTTCATTTTTAAAAGACTTGTGTCAGTGGACAAGGGACTGGGAACATGTCTGAGATTAAGACACTACTGTAACAATTCATGTAAAAGTTAATAGATAATGAGTCAAATTGTTTATGAAAGAGTAACAATGACATATTGTTTCCATCTAATTATATTTTCATTAAAACACAAGTGAAAATAACTGGGTTAACAATTTTGACAGAGATGCAGATAGTGGTGGTCTGGCTTGTCACATTCCAGAAGGAAGGGGTGACACTGTAAGGACCAGTTTATATGACATTTTGAATGAAAGATAGGCTATGGACATGAAACTTGATTTACCGGGACAATGGATGGTTCCTAACTGGAGGTAAAACATTATCTGTGATTAATAACAGACCAGAATCACATACAAAAAATAATCTTCTGGGAAGTTTTTCTTTAAGGTCAGCATACAAAAAGGGTCATCCAGGGGTACCAAAGTTGCATTTCAGGCCAGTACCCAAATTTGGTAATGTGTAAGGTCTCTGCCTTGGCCTAGATTTGAAGACACATAGAGATAACAGGGCAAAGCTGAGGCATGGCGCCATATGACAGAGCCAGAGGCCTGAAGAAGCCAGGAGGCGCATCGGTAAAGGTGCAGCTACAGCTGCAGCAGAGCCCTCAGGAGTTGGTGGGGCCAGGGCTATGGGGTGACATCCAAGGACAGTGGCAGGTGTCACGTGGAGCCCACCTGAGCATAAACACATGTAATGTGTACTGCAGATGGCAGGACAGGAGAGGTAGAGCTCCAACACTTCTGGAGTCCCGAAGGTAAGGAATGAGTGTCACATACAAGACACTGAGATACAGTGTTTGAGATCCACTCACGGCCTTTGGTTCTGCACTGTCTCTTCGCTTTCTATGTAAGAAAGCACTTAGTCTGTTTTAGATTTCACAGGACCACACAGTTAAGAAACTTTAGATATTTTAACGCGACTGTGACCTTTCTAACGTATTTGACGTTTTTCAAAGACTGTGGGACTTTTAAAGTTATACTATACTTCATATTGTGGTATTACCACAGGATCTTGGGGATAAACAAGAAAGGAAATCACATGGCTTCATTTTAATACCTCGTGTATCAGCTTGACAAGGGGGCAACAGTGCTAATTAGTTTTGCCAACTTGACACAAATTGGAGACACTTAAGAAGAGGGAACCTCAATTGAGTAATGCTTCCATCCGCTTGGCCTATAGACGCAAACATGAGTCATTTTCTTCATGAATGATTGACATGCCAGGGCCCTGACCACTGTGGGCGGTGTCACTCCTTTGCAGGTGGTCCCAGATTGTATAAGAAAGCAAGAAGAACAAGTCATAGAAAGCACAGTTTCACCATGGACTCTACTACCATTCCTGCCTCTGAGTTCCTGCCTTGATACTTTTCTGTGGCTTCCCTTGATCATGGATTTTATATAAACTCTTAAGACAAAATAAACTCTTTCTTCCCCAAGTTTCTTTTGGTAACAGTATTCATCACAGCAATGGAGACTCAAACTAGAACAAATGGTTGGCAACAAAACAAAAACATAATATTAAATGAAAATAGTAGTAAAGTTTCTTGTCAGCAATTAAGCCATTTCCTTTTGCTACAAACCAAGTGTAATTTACGAATGGTTTCATCATTATGACTACATAAAGCCTCATGTATAGGTTTTGGGATAATTACATTGGTTGCCAAGAATATAAATGCTTTTCAGATAAAGCCAATGCATAGAAAGATTTCAGGGTCTGTCGCACTTCAGTTATGTCGTGTGATTCTTTGAAACCCTCAGCTTATTAGCAAAGAATGGTCCTTGCCATATGTGCAGCATTAAAAACATCTGGGAACGCCATCAAAGCAAGACATTTTTTCTTTCCACTGGCATGAAGAAGCCATTGGAAATTTCACAGATGTTTGAGTCTCAGGATCCCTGGATAGTAAGAAATTGAAGCAGACTGCTGGCATTGGCCAGAGATTTCTCCTAGGAAATGCACTGCTACTCCATAGAGAAAAACAGACCTTGTTCACAGGGGAATCTGTTTCTTCAAGAATAAAGTTATGACTGAGAAATCTAATCTGTCATTGAATGCTATTGTAATGTATATAGAGCTAAAAATCACTAGCTTGCCAACAGTGGTTACAATTAGAATCACAGGAACAATGGAATATTAATGAAATCCATGCATTTCCTGGATCTGGAGTTTGATGATTTGGGAGGCATTTCCCCATTTTCCAGGGAGCATATACCCAATCTGTCATTCCATCAAAACCAAAATTACCCATTGCATAGCCATTCTGAAGTTAGCAAACTGAACTTAGTTCTGTGATTGTAGTTTTCACGTACAGTGTGAGGTCGCTATGCATAATTTTTACCAAGAAGTGTCTGCCAACCAGGAGATAAAGGCATCATGCTAAAGTCTTTGCACATTTTGATATAATTTGATGCTGTTCACATTTGACATTTTGAGAACAGAAACTCATTTCTGATGTCACTAACAAGAACTGAGCTCTGATTAAAGAACTGTGAGAATATGGACCAAGACATTATATACAGTTATAAAATTCATAAGTAAACACATATTAATTAAAAGATATTAATAAAAGTTAGATACAAACTTATGTATGTAACCCAATTCTTCATTATTATATTGATGAAGTTTTTCTCACCCTTCTATCGTAATAATTACATCATATTATGTTTAAAATGTATTCTAGATCATGTTCTTTTAAAAATCTAGGCTACTCCACCCTCAGTAGCTCCTATCGCCCACAAGGACTGGAGCATGGAGGCTAACTGTAGGTTTTCCAAATTACTTCTTCAACTGATGTGAAACGTCACTGATTTCAAACAGATTGCTTAAGGCCTTAGTCACATTTTTGCTTTTTACATGAAAATGTTGTCCATACTATTTCCAACAAAAGAAAGATAATCTGCTCTAGTTAAAAATATAAGTGCAATACTGAGACTACTCAAATTTGTGCTACCGAACAACACTAACCACAGCACAGAACTTTCCTATTGTGTTTAAAGTTCACAGTGTGAGCAAGGATTCACGTGATACACTACTCTCCGCTCAGTAGGACACCACTTCTCTGCTCATTCCTTACCCACCCTACAGAATGATTCCATCTCCATAGCAGAGAGAAAGCAATATGTACATGATAAGTATACATTATATTATGTCATATTACCTTAGATCTACTAAGTGGCTTTTAAGTCTCCCATGGTTAAAAGTCTCTGTTTCTAACACAGAATTTCTTTTCAACATTGGAGTTATTAGGATCAGAGCCTGGACCCCAAGAAGATAAAAAGCTATGTTCAACAGCCATTCTCAGTAGCTTCATTAAATACACAAGTATCAATGGGAAGCAGGCGAAATTGATTCATTTTATGTGGCAACACTGGGAAGAGGAAAAAGAGGCCCAGTGACACGTCCTCTAAGTCTATCTTCCAGGATCCTGGTATGTGTGCTGTTGTAGTGCCCTGCTGTGGAGCTCAGGAAGGCAGACAGGGAGGCATTTCCATTGGTGCAAGCCCTGCCAGACCTCAGCAGAGGGAACCACCATCATGGCCTACGTCATACTAACAGTGGAACCCTGAGCATCTGAGCGCAGGTATTTTTATTGATTCAGAACTCCTCACAGATCATGAGCAATCAAACATCCCCCACAGAAATCCAACACCTGCAGACAATACAAACATCAAGACCTAGGCAGTCCCTCACGTAACAGTGCTCAAAACAATATTTTAAACACAACTAAAAATAAACTTCTTAAACAGTGTGCTTTTGATTTTACTTTTATATGGAAACAAAAGGTGTGAAAAATAAACTGTCCTGATAAAGGTATAATCTGGCTCGTATTTTCAGCTCTAGTCTGTTCTACAAGGTTATATGACAAGTTATCAAAACTACATAGAATCCTTTGTGGAGAAAACACATGCTTTCTCTCTCTGGCTAGTACCAGAGTCCCTTTTCAGCTTGGAAGGAAAGTTCTGGGATTGCAGGAAAGCATTGCTCTTTCTAGCCTGACCTCATGTTTTAGTTCTGGCAAATTTCTCCCTTGTCTCTGAACGATATTTTTAAAAGATATCTGTGATCATCCATCTCTTGGTGAGGCCTCGACTATTCTGCGTCACTGGGATAAGATGATAGCCAGATGTTCTGCTGCGACTCTCCGGGCAGATGAGGTTGAGTGACAGATGTCAAGGAGTTGGTGCCAACAAAGTCCTTCCTAGATAAGTTGGAGCAGCTAAGAGGGATAGAAAAGAAGCTGTCTGCCTATGGACAAGCTTGCTGCTAAAGATCATGCATTACAGGAGCTGTTCCAGTGAGTTTTTCAGAAGGAAGTAAAACAGCAAGTTTCAGAAACTTGGACTCCAAGCCTAACCAGAGTGTTCTCCTGCACTAAATCTCTATCTATAGGGGTGGCCTGCTGCCATCTAAAGGTCACCACCGCTCCTGTTCTTTAACAGATAAATCTATAATCCTCAATTTACAAACAAACAACAAGAGCAGATACTTAAAAAGACTAATTTGAAAGGGATATTCTTCATATCCCTTTATAAAGTATTTTATAAAGAAACTTTAAAAAAGACCCTCCGTACACCAGGTGGTGGTGGTGCACACCTTTAATCCCAGCACTCGGGAGGCAGAGGCAGGTGGATCTCTGTGAGTTCGAGGCCAGCCTGGTCTACAGAATGAGTTCCAGGGCAGTCAGAGTTACAACAGAGAAACCCTGTGTCAAAAAACAAAAAACAAAACAAAAACAAAAAGCACTCCCTAGTTGACCTTTTTGATTCAGTTCAATGCCTTTTAATTATTCGGAGGCATTGTTAAGACTGCACAGGGCTACAGTGTGTTTAATTACCCTCACTTTAAAAGAACAGTTGTGATGCAATTAGTTCTAGTCAAAACTAAGAACCACTAGTTTGGAATGTTTTTAAAGTTTTTTTTATCAATGTTTTTAAAGTATTCTTCTAGTCTTTGGAATAAGAATGATATTCATCAATTATATTCCAATTGGAGAAAATTAAGAAAAATTGTTGGAAAACCCAAAAGAACATAATCACCTTACATATAAAATAAAAATCATAATGGTTACATTTGACTTCTCACCTGAAAACAGACATATGAAAGAGAATAAGGTGAAATATTTTCATCATTTACTAGAAAAGTCACCTAAAATTTTTCTTCTTAAAATTATCTTTGCAGTGTAGTCTCTGTCATACTAACACGAATGGAAGGAATGTGTCGCCAGTAACCCACCTTTACAATCACCGCTCAAGCAAGCTCCTCGTAAAGAAGCAAAACAACGTCTGTCAGAAATAAGAGTCTGCGCAGGAAGAGGAATGGCAACAGGGAATATATGCTTCCCCAACAACGTGAAGGCGGTCTAGCGCCTCCACTGCGAGGCAACAAACATGAGCAGTTCCCAAGACGTGTGTTCAGTGAAGAATGCTATTGTTGCACCTAGGAACACCCTCTGATTCACTTCAGCTTAACCCTGCTTTGCCTATAAACACTAGTACACCGTTAAGTGCCATACAGAGAAATACCAGAACCTGCTAAGTGCTGATCCGACAAAGGCAGTCAAACTGCCTTGAAGGTGAAGGAAATAGAAGCTGAAGAGGCTGACGGGTGTGGTGACTTGAGCGTCTGCAAGCTGAGCATTTTCTAAAGAAAGCAAGCTCGGGAGGATGTGTCCACAGCTACTGCATCTTCCCAGATTCAGCACAGTGTGTGAAGACAGGAAGTTCAAGTTTTGCTATTAGAACTTTCCGGATATTTGTCCAAACATATTGGATCACAGTTGGTTACATCTGAAAAATACACTTACAGAATCTACAGAAATTATATCATACCAATGCACACATTATACTAATAGAATTGAATACTCAGGATGCTTATACATCATTATGTGCGGGCAAAATGAGTGGCGAACGGTATGCAAAGGATAAAATAAAGAGCTAAAATGTTCTACGGAATTAATATTATGCTTTTTCTTTATTATTTACACAATGTACAATGTTATTTGAAAATAGAATTGTGTTATAAGTGAATATTTCCGATTATAGTGCAACCATTCTTAATACTGCTTTAATAGCTTAATAACTTGGCTGGTGTGAAGGCTTAGTGCTCCAGAGTCACACTGCCTGCTGCCACGTTTGAAGACCTGATTTTGATTCCTAAGACCCACATGGCAAAATGACAAAAGCCAACTCTAGTGAGTTGTCCTCTGGTCTCCATGTGTCCATGGTGGCACAGACATACAACAGATAAATAGATAAATAAAAACCATTTAAATCATTTTTAGATTATAATTGCCTTCAAAAGGAATGGTAATTTGTATTTTAAGAAGAGCAAGAGAAAAGTATAATGCATGATCTAAATTCAGGAATTATGAGAAATTGTCAGAATGGAATGGTAAACGTCCAAATGTATCTTAATTATAATACATCCATTTTGATATTTAAAGTCATATAAATATAAAAGCAAATAAATAGAGAAATATAGGCTTGATTAACTCTACTCAAAGGGATTATGTGTGTGAATGTAAAAAAGGAAGCCACCTCCAGAATGGGTTCTTGGTAGATAAGGCAGAGGACTGCAAACTGACAAAAGGCAAACATTCCAAGAAGACCCAACAGTCCAGACAACAGAGAATCAAAGCATCTGAGGCAGAAACTGACAGAACTGCAAGGAGAAATAGATGACTCCACTGTCGCAGCCAGAGATTTTAACGCCCTTTATAAATGGACACCTCCAGTAGGAAAAGAGTTAGTAGAACCCAACGGGACCACCGATCAACTGCCTGTAACTGACATCGCAGAACACTTCATCAAATAACTTTGGATTACACATTCTCTGAAAACTCACATGTAACAGTAACCATGATAGCCTACATTCTGGGCTACAAAACACTCTTTAACAAATTGAAAAGAGTACTGAACACACAAGCTCTGCAGTAGACTGCAGTAGAATTAAACTAGAAATCAATAACAGAAGAGTATTGGAGAAATCCCAGACTGCCTAGCGATAAATCAGCACCCTTCTAGATAACACACTGGGCCAAAGCAGAAATCACAGAGAGGTTTTAAATATGCTAAATCAAATGAAACAAAATATAAGGTATCAACATTTGAGAGTTGCATTGATGTACAAGCAGTTCTAGACAGAAATTATAGTAGTAAATACATGTATCCAGAAATGGAAAACAACTTAAAGTCTAATCTGTTTTTAGTGCAGGAAAAAGACATAACATGAAATCTAAAGTATTTTAAAAAGATTGCTATCTAGTTGTATGGGAAGATCAGTAAGTCAGGTTCACTCTGCTGCTTATGTGGGGGGGTGGTAGGGAAGGACAAAGGTTTCTTACATTGCAAACTAAAGGGAAATGTTGCTGCAGATGTCACTGTTATTGCAATGAACAAAAAGATGATTAGCAACACCCCCGTCCCTGTATATTACGTTACCTATGTAAAACGGAACAAATCATTGAGAGGCTACATCTGAAAACTTAAGTAGAAATAGGCAGGATGAGAAGGCCCATAATTATCAAAGAACTTGGACCAATAATTAATGGCAGAACACCAAAAAACTTAGGAAGCACAGAGCCACTGGAGAATTCTACCAAATGCTTTGGGAAGAAATTATGTCAACTCTCTTCTTCAAAGTGGACACAGGACATACTTCTTAACACATTCCACACAGGAGCCTTATCCTAAATTTTGTTCCAAGAGAACAAAACCACAGGTCCATATACACTCAGGGACACACATGTCAGCATCTCAACAGAAGTTTAGCGGGCCAAAGCTTAAACAAATACATAGGATTTTATACCATTACAAGTGGGATGTTGCCTAGTTTTGGAA
The DNA here is from genome assembly GCA_026225945.1 of Cricetomys ansorgei. Lineage (NCBI taxonomy): Eukaryota > Metazoa > Chordata > Mammalia > Rodentia > Nesomyidae > Cricetomys > Cricetomys ansorgei. The sequence continues at coordinate 43,948,924 of JAMJFZ010000239.1, read as the reverse complement.
GTCATTTAATGTAATTTATGACACAAACAGAGAAAGTCACATGATGATATCAATATATATAAAAAGAAAGCACTAAAATTTTACCATGTATTGTGATAGAAAATGTCAATTAAAAATAGAAAAGGCATTTTTTTTTCTCAACTAAAGCATATCCACCAAACGCATGTCCAATCATTAATACATAGTTAAGGATGGGGAGTGTGCTTTTTGCATTGAGATCAGAAACAGGGCAGGATGTCCCTTTTTAAACTTCTCAGAATCTGCCCAGACATCCCAGTGAACACAGCAAGATAGTAAAAGAGGGAGGGGGGAGTGGGAGGAAAGGGATGATGATGATGGTGATGATGATGATGATGATGGTGGTGATGATGTTGATTAGGAGGGGGAGGGGGAGGAAAGGGATGATGATGATAGAGGTGGTGATGATGATGATGGCGATGATGATGGTGGTGGTGGTGGTGGTGGTGGTGGTGGTGATGTTGATGAGGAGGGGGAGAAGGAGAAGGAGGAAGAGAAAAAGAAGACATAAAAGGCATAGAGGTGGGAGAACTGTGAACAGAATTACTTTTGTGTTTCTGTAATGTTCTTATCTACATAGAAAATGTTAAAAAATTTTTAAAAATGCTGCTTAATCTAGGAAGTGATTAAAGCAAGCTTGCAGGAGAGAAATATAATTAATAGATGCCAAGGTTTTCATATTCACCAACAAAAACAAGTATAATTAGAAACATAAGACATTTAAGTTAGCACCCCAAAATGTAATACTTTGGTATAAATAAAATACACCAATTCTAAGTACTACAAGAAGATGGTCACAAAGACATTTCAAAAGGCAAAGTAAACTTAGTAAATGAGAGGTGTTTCGTCCTAAAAGTTAAGAAGACTCAGTGTCTCTTGATGTTTATCTCTATAGAGCCACTAAACTATGGAATTTAAACAGAAATACAGCAATTTGTTTGGCACATATAAGCACAGGGGTTTTTACATTCATAAGGGAGACTTGGAGAAGCAAAGGATTTGGCAGACACCAAAGAACACTAAGAAGAACAGAAGTCAGCAAACTGTCCTGACCTATCTTTGCTTATAAAGCTGTAATACTTCAAATATTGTAGAATGGTGAATTCACAGATTCTGTAGAGTGCATCTACAGAGCACATTATAGAAACAGACTCACATAAGTGCAACATCCTATTTTCACAAATGGTCAAAAAGCTCTAAAATGGGGAAAATACATAGCCTTTTTAACAAATGGTACCAAAATACCTGAACATCCACATCAATAAAAGAGATATTAGAGACAACACGTACAGTGCATATGAAAGCTAAGCCCAAAGAGATCATAGTCATGTGTAATTAAAATATCAATGACTAGAAGATAATGTAGAAGAAAATTCCGATGGCATTGAGAGCTGCAAGATCTGACACAACACCAAAAGCAAAATCCACAGGAGGACCGATCAACTAAACTGCCTTTCACAAACAAATAATACACATTAAATTTATGCTTACCAAAGACTTATCATGATAATTAGAAAAAAAAAGCCAAAATGAAATATTTATAAAATGCCTACGTTATAAGGGGTTGCTTTAAAAATACACAAAGAGCTCCTAAAATTCAACAAATTGAGAATTAGCAAGCCCATTTGAAAATGTGCAGAAGACAGCCTGGGACATGGCTTATCTAACATATACCAGGTCCAGGGATTTGGCCTCAGTCCTGCAAAAGAAAACAACAAAGAAGGTGCAAAAAGCTTTTGTAGACACCTCACTAAAGGAGACAGACAGAAAATAATGCTTAAAAAAGGAGTTTTCCACCTAGTATCTTCTGCAGGGCTTGATTTGTAGGTAGATCTTGTTTGAATTTGGATTTGTTGTTGAATATTTTGTTTCCTCCATCTATGATAAATGAAAGTTTTGCTGGGTATAGTAGTCGGTGTGGCGTCTGTAGCCCCTGAGAGTCTGTGGCACGTCTGTCCAGGTCCTTCCGGACTTTAGAGTCTCCGCTGAGAAGTCTGGCATGATTCTAATATGTTTATCTTTCTATGTTACTTGCTTTTTTTCTCGAGGCTTTTAGCGTTCTTTCTTTGTTCTGGCTGCTTAGTGTTCTGATTTTTATGTGTTGAGGGGACTTTCTTTTCTGGTCTAGTCTATTTGGTGTTCTATATGCTTCCTGTACCTTAATAAGGATCTCCTTCTTTAGGTTTGAAAAACCTTTCTCCTATGATTTTGTTGAAAATATTTGTGGGCCTTTCAGGTGGAATTCTTCTCCTTCCTTTCTGTTACTCTTCAGTTTGGTCTTTTCATAGTGTCCCTGATTTCCTGGGTGTTTTATGATAGGGCTTTTTTTTTTTTTTGATTTAACATTTTCTTTTATTGATGTCTCTAATTCTTTTATAGTATCTTTGACTTTTGAGATTCTCTCTTCCATCTTTTGTATTCTGTTGCTGTAGATTGTCTCAGCAGTTCCTGATTGTTTTTCTATATTTTTCATTTCCAAATTTGCTTGAGACTCCTGCCTGGCTGCCTGGATCATCCTTGATCTAGGGATTGGTGCCTGGCCTTGTTTCCATCTTCCATCCTGTGTGCTGTAACCCCTTGGGGGAGGTGGTCCTTTTCTGGAGAAAAGCAGGAGGTCATATTTGTGAGTGTTGATGGAGGGTAGATCTGGGAGAAAGGGGAGAGATGGGGGACCTGGGAGGAGGAGGGAGGCAGGAGGGGGGTCATGATGTATAAGCTTTATGTGAGAAGAAAAAAATTTAAATAAAAAAGTGGCACAGCATCGTGCATAATTAAAGTAAAAAAAGAAAACAAGGGGAAGCAGCTTCACATCTGTAACAATGACCACACTCCTCAGCACAGAGCAGATGGAGTGTGAACAGGAGTGTGTATCATTTACTAAGGCTGCAAAATGACAGGCAACTTGGAGTGAGTTTGGCAGTTGCTTTTAAAATCTAAATGTACAATTACCATTCGAGTCAGCAACCGTATCCCTTGTTGTTTTTTATCCAAATGAACAAATTAAAAACTATTTTCACATGAAATATACAACAATGGTGTTTAGAGCTGCATTGCTAATGAACTGAGTAACTTAGAAACAACCAGAATGTCCTGTGGCATGAGAAGAGAGGAAGTGTGGTTCATACAATGGAATATTATTTAACGCTAAAGCAAAATGAGCTATAACACCAGTTAGCACTAAAAAGAAATGTGCCATATTATCAGATTTGGAGGATTTGGTATATATTCACAAGTAGCAAATACAGAAAGGGAAATTCTATGTGACTCAGTCGTGCCGCTTCACGAGAAGCTAACTTCTCTGTGCAGATGTCAAAAGGCCGAGGGCCCAACGAGTGTTCCTGGCAGCCAGAGGACCCCGTGTGCCCACAGGCTGTGTGTTCCAAATACAGGCAGCACAACGGCATACACCGCAACCTGAGCTCCCAGCCACGGGGGACACGATGTCAGGGCAGGGCTGTCATTTGTATCGAATACACCACCTTTCCGTAGAGCTAACAGTCAGGGCGGCTGGGCCCACTTTGATCTAGGAGACTCACGCTCTCTGTCTTCTGCTCAGTTTTGCTGTGAACCCAAACCTACTCTAAAACATAAAGTTTATTTAATTCAAGAAATGAATGTAAGTATAAGTTCAGTTGCTTAGCAGACATGAATATAGTTAAAACTTGGATGAGAGCATGCCCACTGTAGTCATAATGAACAACAAACCAAATACAAACACATGTAGTAGAAAGTGTATTGACTTCTGAAGTTAAAGAACTTTTAGAATAGGTCACTGTCAAGGTCCACCACGTGCACGCAGACAGGCCACTGCATTGCTACAGCTGAAACACTAGGACACATACAGGAAGCGAGGGACTAGACATGGGGTGCTGAGGTCAGCCGCAGCAACTGACCCAGGGAGTGCCTGTCGGGGCTAGCTGCCTGCCTTCAGAGACAGAGGCAGGGCTTAGCACGGCTGCATCTCATCTAGAGCTCCAGTTGCAAGGAGTTGACCAATGGTAGCTGCTAGCATTAAGTCTCCAAAATATTCCATTCAAGAAATGTTTTTAAATATTGCATGTCAATCAAATATTAAGACAAAAATTGGCTTAATACATGAATATGTATGTATGTATGTAAGTATGGACATGAGTATACATATGCATATTTATAATGGTATATAACAACTATATAATTATATGTAAAAACAACACACACACACATATATATGTACATATATATCTGAGTAATTAATCTGTTTACAGTTAAGCCACTATCCTTCTGAATAAATTGCCCAGGATTCTTTATCATTGTCATGTAGAATTTCATCTGCACTTTCTGATGATGTCAGGCTAGCAGCACCGTGCACTAGCACCCAGCTTTCTTCTTTATGATAGAGTGACAAAGGACAGGTGGGGACCTGAAGCCTACTGGGTAGGCCATCACCCGAGAGGATTTCACTTTGTAGCCTCAGCCAGAAATATAAACTCAAGATTCAAAATACCATTTCCACTATGTGCATGTGTACATGCTTTCTCATCATCACAAAGTATAATATTAGATAAGCATTCATAAATCTTTAAGTACAACATTAATTTGTTCATGTGTATGTTTACTATATGATGGAATTATTAATTTATTCATGAAACGCGAATTGCATAGATTCCCACAGATGGGATCATCATCCCGCTACAGGTGACTACCACAGAGGATGCACATTGCAGCAGCTAGTGTTAACAGATCCTGTACATCCTAAGACAGTGAGCACGTTGGAGACCACAAAATGACACATGGCATAGAGCTATCCATTTCTTTAACATGAGCAAGGGAAGCTGACATCATCTTCTGCTAGGAGATGCTCTTGCCCGTGTGCTCAGTGTTTGCAGGAGCACTGTGTCTGGGTGAAAGCCTGGAGCGGTGGCTGCTGTGTCCTTGCTGTCTTTCTCTCAGTGTTGGCTTCAAGCAACTGTGATGAAAGGGAAGTTCTTAAAGGGGAAGACAGACATAAGTAAGGTCTAAAATCCTGGAGCCAGGCTCTAACCCTAGTCTAGTCTGCAACACAAGACAGAAATGTAAGTATTTATTTGTACTGAGACCTAAATGCTTTTACTTCTTTTAAGTTTTTTTTTCCTTCTGTTTTTGCTGTTTTACTGTTGTAGCAGTTTAGATTGACATAATCAACATATTTGTGAACAAATATTTGTTTTAAAGCATATATAAACAAATGATGTATAGATCAAACTTGAAGTATGATAACTCTGGGCTTCCTTAGAAGGGGAGAAAAGGAGAGAGAGAGGGAGAGGGAGAGAGAGAGAGAGAGAGACAGAGTGTGTGTGTGTGTGTGCACACCCGCGCACGAGTATACTATTGTTTAGATAAATGATGGTGTATTTGTCATGTTTCTTATAGAAATAGAGCCAATGGAATAAACATATACTAAAAATAACTTTATCAAAACTGCTTACATGGTATGTTTGTGGTAGTCTTGAAATGGCTCTAAAGACACTGGAGAGACTGAGAACCTTGTAGCTGCTCAGTCCACGAGGCCTCAGCATTCCTGGTCTAGTGCAGAAGGCCAGGTAAATATTCCCTTATGTCTGAGCAGCGTCTGCCTGGGAGGTGTCAACCAAATGGAGGGTGGGTCCTCGCGCGTAAGTCACCAACATCAGGAAAACCCACAGGCGGCACACAGTGGTTAAGAGCTCTGGCTGCTCTTCCAGAGGATCTAGGATCAGTTCACAGAACCACATGACAGCTAACAGCTTCCTATAACACAGTTCCAGAAGAGCTTATGCCTTCCTCCAGAACTTCACGCACTTACTGCACAGGCATACATACAGCAAATCATTCATACTCACAAAATAAAAAAGTAAATAAATCTTTAAAAAGTCCTCACAGATCTGCCTAGGTAATGAATGCCTCACAAGTCTACCCCAATGTTTGTCTCCTGGATGATTCTAGAAATCCTCAAGCTCACCGTGTACCTGACCTTCACAGAGGATATACACGTGCAATAACTGAACCTGTGTACCTAAGGAGAAGCTAGAACTAGATTAGTGTCATTTGTTAGGCAGGATTAGTAATATATTTCTACATACTGTGAAGATCTTCAGTGGGGATTAAATACTAAATCTAAGTCTTGAGTTATAAAATATACAAATGTACTCTATCCTGGCAATCCAGTGGGAAATTATAAAATATCATGTGATAAAAGATTCAAAGGCTACAACCAAAGAATATTTTTAAATCGCAATAACATATCCATGAAACTGAATTTCTAAAAGTAACAAAATACTTCTAGCATTTAGAAAAATATGCCCCCATTTTACCAGGGTATAGGGGTTCAACTGAGAAATGTCCCTGGTAGGCTCAGATATTTGAGATATGGGCACAAGTTTGTGGGACTTTTTGTGGAGGTTACAGAATCTTTAGTAGGTAGAGCCTTATTAGAGGAAGTATGCTACGGGGTGGGGGGTCTATTGCTTCTCCCCTCTATCTATCTTCATCACCATCTATCATTGATCTATCCATCATTTATCTATCATCTACCTATCATCTACCTATCTATCATCTGTCATCTATCTATCATCTATGTATCATCTATCTATCATCTACCTATCTATCTATCATCTATCTATCTATCTATCTATCTATCTATCATCTATCTATCTATCCATCATCTATCATCTACCTATCTATCATCTACCTATCTATCATCTATCTATCTATCATCTATGTATCATCTATCTATCTATCATCTATCTATCTATCTATCTCTATTTTCCCTGTTTTACTGTGAATGTGATCAGCCAGCTCCCTGCTTCTTCAGCCCACAATTATGGACCACTAGCCAGCTGGAACTCTAAGCTAAAATAAACCCCTTACCTAATGCATAGAGTCAATTCTACTATTTAATGGCTAGAAATATTGTGGACTTTTATCCTCCTCTTTGTGGTGATTCATGAAGATGTACTGAATCATCCAATACCTCTCTAGTTTGCATTTATGATAACCTATCTCTACATATTAATTTTGAAGTATTGGGGAAAAGAAAATATTAGGCATAAAAATGTATTGAATATGCTAAATTAGTTAATTTCCTCAAAACTATTAAGATAATTTCCTATTATATTGAACACAAATAGACTGTTTTTACATTTTTTTACTGCCTTTTATTTTAGGGAAAAACTCATATTACAGACTTATCATTGTCATCTCCCTGATGAGTTCCTATTAATATTAAAAGCAATTCAGCTCAATATATTAACATCTCGGTGAGAATTTGTCTCATTTTAATTATCACTGCCCTTGCCAATTTAAATTTTTAGCTGGGGATAAAATTAAATGTCAGCTATTAAGAATGCAGCAAAAACAAAGTGTAAGTTAAACTACTTTCAATTTAATGGCTCATAGTAATTCAACATAACTACAGAACTAGATGTAAATATTGTATGCACGTATGCATGTATGCACTACATATATATGTATGTACATATAATGGCTTACAGTTTTGTGTATGTGTATATTTATATACACACTCATGCATACATATATGTCCATATTTATGATATACATATAAAGGCTTACAATTTTGAATATATATACATATATTCATATATATGTATTACATGCATGCATATATATATTATATCCAAATATATATATATGGTTTTGATTTATTTAAATTTTCCTCAATCTCATTTATCACACTTGTCCATAGAGTTTAAAATTTTACATAAGCAACAATTTCTAGGCAACTCCCTTGGAGATTCTAATTCAGTGGGTATGAGTTAATTTCAAGTCTGCATGTCACTTTTTAAGTGGTATAAATAATTCTGCTGTAGTCCTGTAGATGCAATCTTAATGCTCAGTCATGATCACCTTTGGCAAAACTTTGGGGACACTTAATTTTCTCTGACATACAGATCCACCATTGGCCTCAATGACATTCAATATCTTCCTATCCCAAATCATGGCTTCTAGACCAGATAAACACAATCACACAAAAGCAGGAAGGGGACAGGAACTGGCAGCTGACAGAAAGATACCCACTGATATTGACAGCTAATGACTTTCACATATTCCCAAGTTCTGGAGACAAATGTAATTCAGTGGCAGGTTCATGTTTTTCTCCCTACAACCTGAATGATAAATGGTTGCCCAGTTATTCATTTGATTTCAGGGAACTTTATGTGACACAAAGCTTTAGGGAAGCAGAGCTGTAGAATTATATGTCTCCAAAGGGGCTTGATAGCACTTACAGTATTTTTAACTCTAAAAATTATGCTGCATAAAAATGAAGTTATTCACCCAATTCCAAAAAAATGAGTACCAGAGCTAATATCTATACAAAATTTGAATATACTGTATATTCTGGTGGGGTCTTCACAGGGTAGAATATATTGAAGTGTTTTGCTTAGGTACAACTCTGAGTTATCATAGCAAATCTCATAAGCAAAATCTCAAAGCTTCTAATTGTTCTGTAATTGAATTAAAACCACACCTCAATTTACATGTACAGTTCAAGATGTGTCCTGTAATAGAAACTTGACAGCTATGCTTGTCAGCGTGTGTCCAGTGGGGACAGTGTCCAGCCAATGAGCACTAACGCAGAACAACAGAGGGTACGATTATCAGGCCTGGGCATTCAAACAGTGTTTACAACTGTTTGTCGTAATCTCTGCATTTCAAATCAAGATGATCTGTTGATAAAAACATTCCAAGACTTAAAATTTAAAAATCACAAGCACAGTGTTTCAGATGAAAAATACAGTAGATATTGTTAAGAACCAATTACTGTTAACCAATTTACTGTTACCAATTAACCAATTTATTGTTAATAACCAATTTCAAAACATGTAAATAGTGAACTGGAAATTACAATAGAAATCATCTAAAACCAAAACGAAGAGAAAAACATAAAAGGGAAGGAGATCATTACAAAAAAAACCCTGCAACAACTAATTGTGTCACATCTCAAATGCTCTGAATGTTGATTGAGAGGAATGAACAATGGGAGAGAAACGGGAAAAATAAAAAAGAATACCACATCAAAAACTCAGATTTAACACAAACAATCTGAGTCTAAAAATTAAGTTGGTAACAAACATAAGGAAAAGTACATAAAACCGATCCAATTAAGTGCTGAAAAAGAGATCAGAAAAAAGAAAATCTTACAAGTCGCAGAGAAAATATGCATGATGTAGGGAAGGGAAATAACTTTGACAACAGACTTATCACAGTCGATATTCTACAAAGAAAGTAAGTAGAATCCCATTGAAAATAACGAGAGGAAGAAATTCTGTTTCCCTAACTTTCCAGGAGCCTTGAAAATATACTTTTAACAGATGTATAGGGGCCCTTCAGAAGAAGTGCGCAAAGAACTCATAGAAAACAAACCTTTCACTCAAAAAATAAGAGATAACCATGCCAGTAAGAAGACCAGGCAAATATTTGGAATCACAAGTTTACAGATGTAGGCAAATATACGGAGATTTTTCTTATTATTTATATAATAACAAGAGGTATATGATTAAATACATACAAAATTTGAAATTTTAACATGTTAATACATATGCAAATGTAAATGTTCAGTGGTAATGTCTTTTACAAAGAAACTGAAGTATATTTTCCTAAGAGTAGTATAGATAGTTAAACCTGGTATTCTAAATTAATAAAAATAAATAAAATTTATTCCTAAAACAGCCAATAATACAACAGGATATTTTCAGCTAATAAATCAAAAATGGAGCTAGATTATATAAAATTTTAGTTATTTTTAATTAATGTAGAAAAGTAGCAATACCTGCTCGATGAGAAATATAATAAACCTAAAACAGACTGTGAAAGTTAAATCTAGGCACTGTGATAAGAATTTTAAATGTAAATAGTTCATGCATATCAATTAAAGGACAAAAATTATTCACATTTTATAAAAACAAGAATAGACTGTATGCAGGCAACAGGGCATGCATTTCAAATATAAAAGCATAAAATATTAATATAAAAATTGTGTATGGTATTTTGTTTTAATTATAACTAGTTAAAAGCAACTTGAATGTATAAGTTAATATCAGATATGACATATCTTAGTATTTGACCTTTTCATAATGATAAAACACTCACATCATTCAGGTGTAATCTACATAAATATTTATTTTCCAGAGTCAATGAAGCAAAAACTGAGAACAGTAAGAGAAAACATAAATCCAAAATTATTGGTAAAGATTTAATTACTTCCTCTCTTGATTATTGATTCATAAAACAGAGAGAATGTAGTGGTCAAAATGGCTTCCAATCCCACTTGTCTTGAGAGTTTTAGAACAACCCGCCTACAGGTTATTGGTAGGGATGTCCCCTACAGCAAGTGGTCTGAAGAAGGTGGAGGCCCACTTGTCTTCAAATCAGGACAAGACACTGCTGCTGCTCCTTGCTTACCCACCATATCTATATCGTAAGATCTTATTACTAAAGGCACTTTAGCTGTAGAATATCAAGAATTCAAGATGGAACTACTCACGTCAGAGAGAAGGGTAGCACTAAATTTATGGGGATATATGTATTTTAGATAGCATTTTGATAGGGCCAGTGTTTCACGTAGCAAAACAGTAACAATAGCTTCGCCTCTGGGATCTTTGAAGCCATAGGCTTTTCACTAGGTTTACACTAGCAGATGTGGGTTCCATCCTAGGAGCAGAGAATGGTTGGTTACTCCATCACTGGGCTGCCACTGTTGGATCAATGGGTGTTTCTTGCTTGAGCAGTTGGCAACATTGTATACAACACTCACAGCTGAGCAGGGCTGCGGATGACAATCCTCTCCCAGCTGCCTGCACAGAATCCTGTGGAAGTATGAGAGCTAGCCCGCAGGGGGGGACGCACATCCGAGTTCCAACTTCACTCGTGCATACCCTGCCACAAAGCGTGCGGTGTCTTTGATGATGGGGTCTAGTGTCTAGCTCAGGCGGAAAGCAATGGCGATGGCGTATGCCTGGAATTTTGGTGGCCTTACAAGTTTTCTTCAGAAGCCTCTGGAGGGAAGAGCTTGCATCTAGCACTGGGCTTTCATTAATAATGCAGTTCCCAGAAGCAGCTTCATCTATCTTTACCGGGTGGCTCGACTCAAGCTTGCTTCCTAGTAAGCTGTTTTTCAGTAGCCACCCTCATTACCAGGTTTCATTACCTTACTTCTCCTCATGAAACTGACCTGTCTCTCCCACGTTCTCAGCACCCCCTTCCGTTTTTATATCACATGATTAACACTATCCCTGCACCAATTAATGTCTTATCGCCTCCTCTGTCGGCCCATTTCACAGGATTCTGGCCTTGCACTCATATCTACCAAAATTCACATTCATCGACATTAGGCCTAAACACGAGATGGAATGTGCTGTGCTTCTCTTTCTGACCGGGAATTACCTCATTTTACATAATATTTTCCAGTTCCGTGCATTGTCCTTAAAATCATATTTTTCTTTACAGCTCAATAAAATTCCATTGTATATACGAACAACAATTTCATTTTCCATTTATTGGTTGATATATTCATTTTACTCTGTGCTGTGAGGAGAGAAGCAATAACCATGGATGTGCAAGCGTCCCTGCAGAAGACACGGAGCCCTTTGGGGTAAATGCTCAGAAGGAGCACAGCTGTGTCACGTGGTATTTTTATTTTTGGTTTGCTGAGACCTCCACTCTGAATTCCACAGAGGCAGTTACCAATGTTCACTCCCACCAACACTGAATGTGTTCTTTCTTTGTACGGACATTAACATTAGTTGTAGTTTGTTTCCTTGGAGATGATTATTCTAACAGAATCTCAAAGTGGTTTTAATTTACATTTTCCTGATGGCTAAACATGCTAAACACTTTAAAAATATTTGTCAGTCACTTATGTCTCTTTCTTTCTCTCTCTCTTTTTCTTTCTTTCTTCCTCTCTTTATCTCTTTCTTCCTTTCTTTCTTTCTGAAAACAGTTGTTTAGCACATAGTCTGTTGAGAAGAATGAGTATTCTGTACTATTTGGAAGGAATATTTTGTAGCTGTCTGTTACACCCATTGATGTTAAACTCCAGTGCTCCAATCTTAGCTTTTATCTAAATAAGAAAGTCAAGCTGATTTTTCCCTATTCAGATCACATAAAACTTTTGGCTTCTTCTGTTAGTTTACAGCTACAGTGTTGGTTTTGCAACAGATTTTTGTTCTATTGACTTGCTGTTTATTTCTATGTTATTCCATGTATCCAATACTAGGTCTTCTTCAAGCTAGTACTATAGGGATTCCAGAGCTCATTGTAATCTCTGTACTACCTTGGAAAAATAAACTGCCCCACAACCTGATTCTACCGAATTCAGATCGTATTTCAGAGGTACAGCTGCTGGCTTTCACCCACAGTAGGGAAAATCATCTCAACTTTCTCTTTTCTAGCTTCACCTTCTCACAGGTCGCTGTTTCACATATTGATCATTCCGGAACTACTACCCCTGTAAGTGTTTCTCACTGAATCTTCATGTCTTATAACAATGCCCTTTGGTCTTTAATATCTCTGTGCTGTGTTCCAATTAAAGCCAGTCCCTGGGGGTGAGTTCCCTGTTCTTACAAGCTGTCTCTGTTTGCAGACACTCTGCCAGGTCTTTGGAACTAGAAGCAGTAACAGAAGCTCCTTTCTCTCACAGTGACACCTCATTGTGTGAATGGGAATTGTTAAGTCTACAAGTACCTATCCTCTATGCTTGCTCTTCTTACGGGCGGCTCTGACCAATAGGTGCAGTCCTAGCCAGGCCACAAGGAACCAGCACTGTTGTGTAGCTTTATGTGGACTAAGACAGTGCATCACAGGTTACAGACCCTTACTGTCTTACAGACAGGGAATGATTTTAATTTCCTTCATGTGCCATATGTTCCTAAAACAATTCCTAGAGATATTAAAAGTTGGATATACGTCTTCTAAAATTAATTTTTCTCCTGCAATGTTTCAATTAGAGAGAGAGGAGCACAGCTCATCGCATATATGGAGCCCACAGACTTTGCATAGGGTGTTATGCACTGCCTGGCTCTTTATTTCCCCCAAGGGTTAAATTATTGCCCTCTTAGTACAGAGATGAAGAGTGAAGCCAGAGATTATCTTCAATCTTGGTGCCAACATTGTGCCACTTCCCAAAAGTGAGATGCTTGTTTCCATCTAATACAAAGTATATTATCTATTCTTGAGCCTCTTTTACTATTACCCTATTTCTTGTAGTCAAATAACATTCTTGCTGAAAAAATACTGCTGACACTCAGTGATGGTGAAAATCCAGCCCAGAGAAAGCATGGGTCAGAATTACAGTCAGCACTGAGCGTGGGTGAACTCAGAAACAAACAAACAAACAACCCACCAAAATGCGAGGAGGCTGAACACAGAAGAGGGCCACATTAGTTTCACCAGGAACTTGATTTCTTCCCAAAGCAGGAACACATGAAGGTTTATGAGCTAGCCGCAAACTGATTCCAACATCCCACTTAAAATGTCAGTTCACTACAGATCTCCAATCCAAATGTTTATTTCTCATGATTTTTTTTAATTCCCATTAAAGTAGAGTTAGCGCCTCCACATGGTATGAGTGCTCTGGCATAAAGCAATATGATCCCGTAAAGAGGACAACCTTTTCTTGTATGGAGAACAGGGAAACAAACGCACTTCAAGATTTCTACGGTATGCAGACTCTATGTAGAGCATCACCCCGCTTCCTCTAATTGAAGAAAATATGAAATATTGTGAATTCTCCTTCAGCTTCCGGGAGATGGGGCATAATTCTAGCTGCTACTTCTAACATCTGTTAATCTTTTTTTTTATTAAGTGAATAAACAAAATATTGTCTATTGTCCTAATTATAGCGGTTGTAAAACATCTGTGTCTGATATATTCCTGTTCAATTCTTGCAAATGAACTCATCAACTGCCCCATCAGCAAGTTATGTAAATATTGATGTTAAGCTTAAAATAGCTAATAAGTAACACATATCTTCTTGCTTTCTACTTATCTCTTTTGATTATCAAAATTATGTCCTATTGTCTCCTCCAAAGTTCTTTCCAAAGTCAACAATTGTATGACCACAATGCATAAGGCATATTTGGAAAAACTCATCATATCCTTTTAAAGGAGGTAACACCTAAATGCAAGACTAATTTACATATATTAATATTAAACCACCATGAAATTTGTATAAACATTTGAATGAAACTGACTCAGTGAAATTGAAAATTATCATCAAGTCAAAATATCAACATAAAACAAAGTTATATTAACAACTAGGCTGTCTTGATTTCTTGCCTGAGACTCCATGTGAATTTCACTAATGTTTGTGTTTTTGTCTTATGATGAATGGATAATGAAAATGTGGTATGTTTATATAATACAATATTATTCTGCTACTAAAGAAATTAAATTATGAAATTTATAGGTAAATGGATGAAACTGGAAACAGCCATTCTTAGTGAGATAAACCAGACCAAATAAAACAGATGTTGCAGGTTTTCTCTCTCCTTTGGATCTTAGCTTTGAATCCACAGATATGTGTATTACGTTTTCAATGCCAGCAAAGTCAGGAAGCTACAAAGGGGCCATAGCTAGGAGCTTATAACTCATTGTTATAAAAGTTTAAAATAGAATAATGCAACAAAATTGGGTTACACTGTTTTCAGGGAGTGGAGAGCATACGAGGAAAGGTAAATAGCACTTAGGATATTTCAAACAGTCTTATGGAAACTTACTACTGTAGGCTTCATAAAATAGGCATATTATATATACACGTGTGTGTGTGTGTGTGTGTGTGTGTGTGTGTGTGTGTGAGTTGTGGTAGAAAGACTTATGGAGGAGTTACCCAATAACAAGGCAACAATGTCCCTTTAACACAGCAGAGGCTAAGAAATAAAAGCTCAATATTTGGAATGGTATACCTCTCTCATAGTTGCTGGACAGGGAACTCTCATAGACTCCACCACCACCACCACGCACACATACATTGCATATCACTGTCATTGCTTTTGGTTATGAAGCTTAAGATACCCAATACTTGAGTAATAAAACATGGAGAAATTCATTTCATACTGACCCGGTAGCTTATCCCTATACGCTAGCTTTCATAGTGCTGGAAAGCGCTAGGTACTCTAGGGTAAGAGAACAACTATCACCATCCATAGTCAGCCCGCACAATAGTGACTGCAATGGCAACCGTGACACTGACACAGTTGTGGCAGGAACGTCAGGGAGATACGCAACCACAGTACCTTTGTTTCTCAAGCCCCAGTTCACAAGACGCAGCCCAAAACCGACACCATTGTTTAGGCCATGAACCTGTAATTACAAAGATCACATGCATTGGGGGAGAACATACTCAAACTGGTTTGCCAATTGGACATAGTGTTAAACTAATCCCTAATCAATTATTTATTCCCTTGCATCAATCCTCAACAGAAACATCTGTTTGCAGTGA
Source organism: Cricetomys ansorgei (assembly GCA_026225945.1). Lineage (NCBI taxonomy): Eukaryota > Metazoa > Chordata > Mammalia > Rodentia > Nesomyidae > Cricetomys > Cricetomys ansorgei. Next base: position 43,933,455 of record JAMJFZ010000239.1, on the reverse strand, counting down.
ATGGCAATCGGCACAACTGGCTAAGGACAGAGACTGAAAGACTACAGAGGGCTCATCTCTAGGTGTAAGTAAATACATACGGGGCCATCCCTTCTCCAGGCTCAGGGATCACTGTGGGAACAAGGGCAGAGAGACTGTGGGAGCCAGAGGGAGCAGACGGCTACAGGGAGTCAGCGTCTTTGGGAAACAGCAGGGCAGGTGCACACAAGAAGTCACAGGGGTTGTGACACTTGCAAACCAAAGGAAAAAGAAAGAAAGAACAAAAAAGAGAAAGAAAAGACAGCTGCCACAGCTCAAGCAAGAGCAAATATCAACATGGAGGGAAGAGCTGAGCGTGAAATCCTGCTCCTGTCGTGTGGGGCTACGGGCAATTGTTAGCAGCTCCTATTGGGAAAGAGAGCTGTCTCTGAGGGGATAGCCCTGGTCAGGTGACTATGGTCCACTGGAAGGCCACACATCCAATAATATTAGGGAAGGACTAATTTTCCTGGATGAATTTGAAAAACAAACAAACACAAACAAAAACAACAAAGAAAACAGACACACAGTTTGGTGAACAGAGAAGGAGGTTGGACCTGGAAAGAGTTGGGGAAATGAAAATAGTCAAACTTACTGCATAAAACTCTCAAAGAACTAATAAAAAATAATAAATCCAAAATCACATTAATTTGAAAATTGTAGATAAGTTATAACAATTCTGAATTTTTTAAACTTTAACAGTGAAATTAAGAATTTTGTGTTAGATATTTTAACTATAATTTGAGTAACAAAATAATTGTCAGTCAAAAAGTACAGTCACCATCACTATTGCTTTACAGAAAGAGAGATTTAGCAATCAATCAAAACGGCAATACTAAAAATTATTTTAATAAAACCAAAATCCCATTTTAAGTTAATTTAAAGATAAAATTATTTAAATGTCCCCTTTGAGTCTAAGTATGATAAGATGTTCCATGTATTGACACTATGTTTTTACAATGCATGGATGCCCATGAAAAGGCAGAAGTCTTCAGATGGTTGGAGAAACATGAGCTTCGGAGTCTAAAAACAAATTAAAATACCCTCAACTCCACAGACCACAGATAAGGCAGAACCCTAGAATTATTCATCACATAGATGCTATTTTCTAATCTCTGACGACATTAAGATGGTTCTTCTTCATTTATGTGACATTGTGATATAAGAAACAGTTCATTGAGAATCTAAAAGATAATCTCATCTTGCTAAACACACACTCTTTTTCACAAACATTTTCCATGGCATATTACAACAAGAATTACATGGAATTGAAACATACAAATCTATCAGTAAAGTTAGAGGTCTTGTTTTGTGATAATATACACAAACCTGAATACAACACATAAACACAGACACACAAACACACCCACCACACACAGACAACGCTCCACACACACACAGGCACACACACGCACACACCAGACTATTTTTATACATTAAGTAAGGAATGTGATTTGATCTTTTGGGGAGATTAAAGAATGATTGACACAGGGTCTTGCTACATAGTCTTGGCTATGTTGGATCACTCTATGTTGATCAGGCTGGCCTCAAACTCACAGAGCTCCACCTGACTCCCTCCTCATCCCCCTGCCCCCCTCCCCTTCCCCCTCCTGCTTTTCCTCCTCCTCAGTGCTGTGATTAAATGCTTATGCCACCATGTCCACAGAATTATGTGTTTTGAGAAGATTTCTCCAGAGTTGTGAAACCTCATGCTGATCTCCATTCATTTTGTCTTTCCTGTCTAATGTGACCAGTAACCCTGGCTTTCCATCGAGAAGTCCCTGAAGTGTATTTCCGATGCTGTTTTCTTTGCTTGAGTGGTTTTGTTCTTAACTCGCTGCATAATCAAGTTTCTTCTCATGCCCTAAATTTGCCTCCTTTTTTTATCCTTTGTATGCTGCCTAAAAATAGCCTCCAGACATTTTAAGTTCTAAATATACAGAAATCTCCACTAAGTCAGGGGCTCATCAGCCACATTCCTTTTTAATGTCTGCTCATAAAGCCTGAACCTCTTCGCCATTGTTCCAAGAAGCGTTTGATGAATTAGCACACGCTTTTCCAAGAATGTTTATAGAAATCCCTGCGGAGTGTTAATACATTCCACAAATGTGTCCTTTCTCGCAGGGAAAGGCTAGGTTTCTCTCTGCTGTAGGCCTCTGTCTGTGACTCTTCTCCTGCCGCCTGTCAGCTACACCGTGTTGATTCTGGATTCTCTCAGACTTCACAGGTTCTCCTCTTCATTTCTTGGGAGCAAGTATAGGTATAGAAGTGTTTATCCTCTGCACATTGTAAAGCCAAAAGCTGGCTGTACAGCACAGATTTTGAAAGCTCCATGAAATCAATGTGATTTAAAAAATTAGTGACTTTATGGATTTACAATATTCTATTAGAAGTTCTGATCTCCTTTTCAACAGTCCCAAGTGCTTTATAAAGTTTCAACCTTAGGTGCCCACACATGGAGCCCCTGCCTGTTTTGTCTGCTCAAGGTCAGTTCCTTATGTGACCCTGAGTCCTGATTCAGGTCTCTGTGCTGCTGATGGCACTGACTTCTCCACTCAGAAACAGAAAAGATTCCCAGCATTCCTTCCATTCAGGATCTGTCCTTCCGAGTATTTCCATGTCATCCCCTTTGTACAAAGACGCTGTCTCTCATTTCCAAAGAAAGCTCTGGAAACTTCCTTAGGTGTCATTTCCTAGTTATCATGAGATACATTGAAGTATCATTTTATCCATCATAATCATGGATACCTCAGTTAAAAAAAATAAGAACGAAGAAAACAATGGTGAGCTTGATAGCGCAAAAGCCGATTACAAGGGATGAAAATAATTCTTGAGATCTCTGACTGTTAGTGCATTTCTACAGATAAAATAATAAATATAAAGAAAAAAATAAATACAGTAAATGGGAAAGGGCCAACCACCCTGAAATGCCTGGGAGATCCTCTTTTGAATAACACTACAAAGACCTTAAATCAATGTGGTTTCACTGTATCTAAACTCCTTTCTCATTAAAAAATAGAAAAGAAAGGAAGAAAGCTAGGTTTCACAACTATGTGAAGAATAATTGGAAATGCCACTCATATTGTTATTCGCAATATTGGTAAGGTCCCAAGTCTTTGTGAGACTCTTTGCTAGTTGGTGAATGTTACAGTGAACAGACATTCACCTTTCTCTGGTTCATGCTCTATTGCTGGGCAGAAGGAAGTAAATATGCAGATCTACAGCTCCCTAAAACACATCGCATAGTCTCTGGGAGAAGAAAGCAAGGTAGTGTAGCAACGGATGGCTTTGATTTGTTTATTTGTATATGTGTTTGTGGGGGAGGTTACAATTCCTGGCCACAATTCATCACTAGAAGAATTCAGGGAAGAATCTCAAGGCAGGAGCAGAGACGCAAACACTGTGTCAAGGAAGTCTGCTTCAGAAGTCTATGTATACTTTAAGTTAGATATAATCCAATACATGTTACATATGCTTTCTCAATGGGGAGTTTTATAAAGGTATACTTTCAGATAAGATGGGCTGTGGTAGAGCAGTTTCCCCTGAATTGAAACCATCTATCCTGGAGGAAGGCTCTTTATGGCTCAGAAGGTAAGCCAAGCTCCGAGAGCTTTGAAAATTCCTGAAACTGGCAAGATAAGACTCGCTGGGCCTCTCCTCAAGCTTCCATAGCATCAGCAGTTGCTGGGGGAAGAGTGCCTAGCGCATCCCGCAGACTGGAGATACATTTATTGACTATGATGGGACACAACCGGCAAGGGATGAGAGGGACAGGAGAGCACACGGAAGAGGCGCTGCACAGTAAGGATCTGAGAGAAGTGAGCCAAGGCAGGGAAACTGATACAGAAGAGTAGCAGAGGGCAGAGAAGTCAGTTTGTCAAGGACTGCTGAAAGTGCTCCGACAGAGCGGGTAATGTGAGTACGGAAAAGTCCGCCATTGTTTTTAGCTAGAATGATGTCTGTATTGATAGAGTAGATGTGAATGAGGCAGATCAAAGACTGAGCAGAAATGACAGAAGATGAACTGCTTGAGACAACTGTAACCATTTTCTAGCACAGAAATAGTTTGTTACACATAATTCCTAAGAACAAAACAGTGTCTCGAAGTAAAACAATCTGCAAATAAAACAGACAAAAATTCCTAATTCGAGCTTGTTCTTAGGGGAAAAAGACATCATCTCTTAAACTTTATTTTATGAAACAATTGTACTGTCGACAAGACACACCCTTTCCTATTGCAAAAGAACAGGAGTACTTCCAATTTAAGTGCGAGGATTTATGGCACAAAAAGATTATTTTAATAGAAAACTCAAAACTTCTGCTTTGCAAACCACTAAAACTGACTTACAATTTTAAGTCATAGACTTTGTAATAGTCTGTTCTCATAAAACAGGCAGAATTTTTGTCAGGATTCAGTCATTACAAATGTTTCTGGAAACTTGTGTCAACTGCTGGTCACAAACACTGCTGCTCCCCTCCTCCCCAGAAGTTGGTCTCCAGAAACAGTGGAACCGCTGGAGAAGGAACTGCTGAGATGCAGGCTTTAATTGCTGTTAGGCCTCCATGGAGACCCTTACCACAGCAGAACTAGAGGGGGTAGAGCATCAATGGCTGAGCTGGAGGCCAATGGGAAAAGGTGGAAGACTTCCACAGATGTAAGCACTGTTAGCTGACATCAAAATTAGCATGGGCAATAGACCTAACATACCGAATTCCTAACACACTGAAAAACACGTGAGATTAACCACACTGGGAAGAAACTGCGCAGGAGCCGTCCTGAAAATGGGTTCCAGCCTGCAACTGGCAGCAAGAAGACTTATCTGGGAAATTGCATTAGATTCCGTTTTTAATCTTTCATTCAAAAACCAGCCGCTTATCAGGTAGGCTTTGTCTAAGCAGTGGATATCATTGTGGAGCAGGCAGAAAATAAGTCCATAAATATTTATGTTACCTACTACATGTTATAGATAAGTGATCAATAAATCATGGCTTTTGACTTTGAGAAAGTTATACTTTGAGAGGACAGAGTTGTACGCATGTAATTTAAGTAAAAGAAAAAGAGAAAGGAAAACAAAACCGTCTAAGAGTGAGGCGAATTTTAGGCCATAAGACATGAGTTGGCCTGGGATATTTGTTTCAAGACTCACACAAGAAAACAAGGAACCAAATAAGCAAGACAACTGTTTCCTTAGTAAGGACTTCGTATAAAAGGAAGTGGTTAGGTAATCTTTGTTTGAAGGGGTAGGAAACAGGAAAATCTAAAGAAATTTAGAGGGTCTTACTCTCCTGTGTCCAACAGGGCAGGTGAGGATCTAAGTCAGCCTCACGGAGGGAAAGTGACCGGGCACAGAGACAGTCAGGCACACCGCCACAGCCGAAATAATTACACAATTAACTAATGATAATTGCAAAAACAGACACAGATTCAAACAATGCAAAGTCCCACAGGTGAAACACAAATAATGTACTGAAGCCAGAACATTTCTTGGTGTAATTAAACAGTCTTCACAGGTTTCTAAGGACTTAGTCATTTCTCATTTACACTGTGATTCCAGATACGGGAGTCATCCAAACAATTATGGGATTTCTCAAATGCAAAGCACTGGCCAGCTCCAGTGCTCATACAATTCTTCAAAAATCCAAGAAAATTCTAAACCAGAAAACCTGTTGTCCAATAGCACCTGGTTGGGTTAGTGTCCCAGTCTGACCACTGGAAGCCTTGCCTGGTTATAGACGGCCAGTTCAGGCTCCCTATCCGTCATTCCTGTTGGCCTTTACTAGGGTCACTCTCAGAGATACCAGGAACTTTCCACTGCAATACTTTTCTAGATTATCCCCTAATGTCTCCCAATTCTAATCATCTCTCCCTGTATTCTCAGCCTCCATCTCTCTCCCCAAACCTGACCTCCAAGTTCCAATTCCAGTCCTCCCTAAGCCCCAATAGAAATGTAAATTCTATTTCCCCTTCCCAGGGAGATCCACATGTCCCCAGTGGGTCCCTCCTTGCTGCATGGTCTCTCTGGGTCTGAGGATTGTATACAGTTGTCCTTGATTTAAGAGCTGATATTCACTTATAAGTGAAGTGTATACCATGATTATCTTTCTGGGTTTGGGGTACCTTGCTTAGGATAATGTTTTCCTGATAACCTGCCTGATGATCTGCCTGGGCAATAGAAGGGCAGAGCCCTATGCCATGGCTGGGAGCCCATGCCTGACACTGAAGAGCTGCCCAGAAACCAGAGACTGGACAGACAATTCCTAGGGAGACTCTGCTATGCTCAGAGGTCATGGCCTATCATCATCAGATCATCAGAGAGCCATCCCCTGGTATCTGAAGGGAGCAAATGCACAGGCCCAGGGTCAAACATAGGGCAGAGCTCAGGAAAGTCTAATGAAGACAGGGAGGAGAGATTACAAGTGCCAGAGGGGTAGAGCACACCAGGATAACAAGCCCCAAGTACTCAACTAACCAGTACTGTCAGGGTTCACAGAGACTGGAGGGGCAGACACAGAGGCTGCAGGTCCCCTAGACATACTTCTTTTTGGTCTGGCTTGGTGTTCTTGTAGAACATCTAAAACTTGGAGTGTATATGGGAGGGGTTTGTGCCCATTTTACCTGCCCTTGGGAACCTTTTCTTCCACCTGTGCTTCCCCCATCAAACCTTGATGTAGGACTCTTGTCTGGGAGTACTCCATCTTGATCTTCGAATGTACTGTTCTAGTGGTAACACTGAGAGGCCTGCCCTGTTCTGAGGGGAAGCAGGCAGGGCATATCTGGATTAGAGGTGAGCAGAGATGGAGGAGGGATGGGGTCAGGGAGGGAGGGAAGGATGTATTATACGAGAGAAAAATAATAATAATTAAGAAAAATACTCGTTGGTTTACCAAGTTGGACTTTGGTCTGTTGTGGGCTCCCTATCTGGAGTAAGTAGGTATGCGTGCATGCGTGCGTGCGTGCGTGCGTGCGTGCGTTCTCTACAGCAAAGTCCATCATACTACAGCCCGTGAAGCAAACAAGTTGCTTAAGATGTGGTTTTAGATGGTGACGTTGTGAGTTTTAGTTTTCCCAGCCACAGCCATTTCAACACTGTTAGGTTTTTATGTTGTTGTTTATTAGCATGGTTTTGAGTTTTTCAAATCAAGTGATACTAATTGGAATAACCACACCCTCCTTCTATGTCGTCAGTTTACTTATGTATATAATCAGATTGAACGAACACATCTGGAACATGTATCTCGATGGCCGGGAGAAACGCGCAGCCACGCACACAGGCTGCCTCATGTAGCGTCCATTGGAAGTGAAGACACTGGTTACTCTGACAGCGTTCCCGTTCAAGCGGATGAGTACAGAAATCCCACTGGACTTAGGTAGCACAGGCTGTGCACTAGAACAGCCTGCGGCAATGGTTTCCGTTGGTGTGATTTCGGTTCATCCACTCCTTCCTCGCCTCAGATATGCATCCACGTGAGAAGGGAGCAGAAGTGTATGGATTCACATTGCAAAGGAACAGGGCTAAGGAATGGACAGCGCTGAGAGGGTGAGAAAGAACGGCCAGGCGGCATGCCGGTGCTCAGGCTCCCACGTCCCTGACACTGCTCTCCTGCCTCCTCGTACAGACCTTTCAGGTTCCCAGGATGAGAATATTAAACAATAAATCAACTGCACTTGATTATTTTCCAGGTCCTCGACGCTTAGCTATGTATCCATCTTCCTTTCATCCATTTAATGTTCAGTTTCCGTCCTCTCCCTCCTGGGCAAAGTGATGAACAGAGCAAGGTGGGGCTCAGTAAAGGATGTGAGAACGAAGGACGCCTGGTGGAGAGGAAGCTGCTCTTCCTTTCCCGCGGAACCCTGTGTGTGTGTATGCGGAGGTGGGGCGGTGTCACCGCATCATGGATGTCGTTTCCCTTTCAACACATCCGGGCTTCTGACTTAGTATTTACTCATCATACCCCTGAGCTATCTGAACTAGAATTTGGAAAACGGCTAAAAATGTACCAGGATGAATTATCTTTAATTCTGCATTTTAAGATAACAGTATCTCTTGGAAAATCACTTATGGCAGAAGTTGATAGTATCTTCCAAAACTAATGCCATGTTTTTAAGTCACCTTTTTGCTGACTTTCTCCTTTTGTTCTAATTAAACTCTAAATGTTTAAGGTAGATTTTGGCCTTGTTTGCATAGAGGCTCAAATACGCATTTGTGTGTGTGTGTGTGTGTGTGTGTGTGTCTGTGCAGTAGTCTGTAGGCTGTGTCTGACTCAAAAAGTGATAAATTCTTAAATCAAAGTGAAATATAACTAAGAACGAAATGCAAGAGTTATCAAAGAGAAATAGAGAATATCTATTCTTTTAAATGTTTAATGAAGTTTATTATTATCCTGGTACCAAAATCAATGAAGAAAACATTACAGAGATTACGCAGGATGGATAACCTCTATAGTAGTAAGGAAACAGGAGACTTGGGAAGGTCTCATTTCCTCCCTTCAGCGACAGAAAGTGAGGGAGACATTTGCGAAACAGATCTCAGAGGCAAGAACACTGGGAAGGACCCCATTTCTCCAAAATTAAAAGTGAGTGTTAGACTCAGCCGCAGCTCACGGGGATGAACGGAGGAAATAAAGACGTGCACGCACACAGAGCATCTTAGTGATCTGTGATATCCTTTTAATTTGGTAAAGAAAGAAAACAGAGGTGTCTTTTTGTCTCATGATATGAATAAGTATGTCTGTTAAGTTAGGGTGGGATAGACCAGCTTGAGAGTCTGTGTTTTTCTACTGTAACATGTTTCCTATTCAAGGAAGCAGGTAATTAGAAGGTCTAGACACCTTCTTTTGGGTCATTACTAATATCCTTCTCTAGTATCATGAAGACGTCTTTCTGCTAATATTTCACCAAATGTTTCTTTTTCTTAAGAAACTGATTTTGTAACTAAAAATTAAAATAAACAGATGATGCAAAAACCATTGTGCTAAGAATTTTTTTTCCTTAATTGAAATTTAGTGCCCTTGTTTTAATGTTTTATGCCATGTTTTAATGCTCTGGATTTTAAACCAAAGCTCAGTGCTTGGTAGTTGGGATTTATAAACTGCCAAATACTTCTAACGGGGGAAAATGTGATTCCAAAGCCTAAGGGGAGAAGGGACTGCTGCCTTCTTGACATCAAACGAGCCTTGTAAAATAGCACATTGATCAGCTAAATACAAACGAACTAGAATCATATGGATATAATTCTCTTAAATTAAATTTCCTTTAAAATAGGGATGGAATTAAACATTAAAAAGGAAAGGTTCATGAAGTCAGGCTTTTTGCATTTGACATCTGTCTGCACGACCTTAAACTCTGTAAAGTATAAATCTTAGAACTATTATGTAGATGGCTTTATGCCTTCTTTAATGTATAATCAATGCATTACTGTTTGTTACATTGACCATGAGATGATTTTGTTTATAAAAGTATCTTAGTTAGATATTATCTCTTTTAACTTTATTAATTAATTTAGTATGTTGTTGTTTTAAGATTGGACATACAACAAACTATAGTCCAGGGGAAGAGATTTAGTTACAATGCTTCCAAAAGGTTAATGAGCAACAAAAACATCAGACTTGGTATATACCAGAAACTTTGGAGACCCATATGTGGTTGGTAGAACAGGGTGGTCACGGTTGTCTGGAAGGCAGGTTAAAAGTTATAATGAAATCTTAGAGGAGACTAATAATGTCAGTGAGAACTGCTGATTAAACCTAGGTGTCGTTGGTGTTCCAACACCAAGACACTCAAGTGACACAAGCATCTTCATAGGAGCCCATGTTGCACCTTTATTGTGTTGAACTTAAATATAGGACTTACTTAAAAAACACAGCATCTCATTTTCCAATGACTCTAAGTAAAAACATCTGGAAAGGCAGCGACAAATGGAGGAATAGTGTTTGAGCAACAACCTGTTCTCATTGACCTTTACAGCGTAACCTATGCTGGAGGTACAATTAAAGTTATAATGAACTGGAGATGACTCAAACATTATGAATTTTGATCAGTAATGAGAACATCTATATAGTATACAAAGTAGTTTCAAGGAAGACAGCTACTAGGGAAAAAAATTAAGGCTCCATTTATGTATTTCAATACGCTGACTCTCAGAAAGGGTATCTCTTCACTCCTAGAACCTTCTTCAACATATTTACTATAATGTATTTATTAATTCAAACAGATATTTATTTCAATCTTATATTCTCATCATTGTGCTTCGAAAAATAAAATGTTTCTGATTAGATCCTCTGCATTACATTAAACTTGAAAAACGCAGTTGTAATTATAAACAATTATTTTGGAGCTAGTGACGTGGCTAAACTTGTAAGGGTTCTTACACTGCGAACCTAACAATCCCCGCTTCTCAAGGTGGAAGGGGAGATGCAACTCCTCAAAGTCACCCTCGGAACTCCGCATGCATGCTGCCATGTACATCCACATCACGCACGGAAAGCACTAACATGAGTCTTACAGTTTGCTCTACGTTCAGTGCTATGCGCAGGAGGTAAGCATTGCAGCCCTTAGGAAACACACACTAAAATGAAAGGGGTTATTGGAGAATGTATGTATGCTATTCAATGTGTGTTATTTCAACACTCTTTGCTTCTGGGAAAGTGTGATACCAAACCTAGAAAATGAGCAGAGGAGAGAAAGAAAAACAAGAGTGAATTATGGGTTGACAGCAGTGATTAAAGCAAGTATATATCCACTCAAACCGTGTCAGGAGACCAGATAGAAAGGGAAGTTGGTAACAGAATGCAGCTAAGTTAGGAAATTCTTAAGAAGATCCAAGATGAATTATATGTGGACACAAGTTAAAAGTATAAGCTGTGGTGTTTTCTCTTTTGATTGGCTGAGTGGAAACTAGACTCGTTTGCCATGGCCAGGGGGAAATGTCTACTTCCTTTCTCATATGATCAGAATATTAATATTTTCCAGATATTTCTTAATGAAAACATAATATCTAAGCCTATCTATACTTTTCTCATCCATAAAACATTTGCTGCCCATACATCATACAGAAGACAAAATTAAATACCTAAGCAAATACGGTCAAATTCTCTAAGCTAATGCTTTCCGTAGCTTCTCTAATGTCCATCATTACACATTAGTTACAGCTGAATGAGATACTGCTGTAGAATTTTATTTTTAGTTATACATGAAATGATTTTTTGGGGCACTGTCGGAGGGGCTGCCTAGGTCACAGCATTTTGTACTGTCTGCAGGTGGTAGATATAAAGAGGACGTTTGATTGCTATGATCTGCACCTGCTATCAGTAGAACACCTTAGGAATTCTGGATCAAAAAAATCACCTGAGCTCAGATGCTGAGGGTTAAGCTGTCCAGTATGACGCTGGTCATGACAGTGGTTCCCCTCTGCTGAGGTCTGGCAGTGAATACATCTATGAACATGCCTGTGTGTCTCTCTCGGTGAGCCACAACAGCAGCCTAACGACTACAAATGGCATACCAACGTGGGACACTGACATCACGCCAGCCACATCCAACACAAGACATGGAAGAATGACAAATAAACTCCAGACTTCACAGAGTCCATTTTGTTTTATTTTCTGCAATCCTGTCCAGACACTGGTGAGGTGAGATGGTCCTGACAAGACACATCTGCTACGGTGATGAGAGCTCCACCCCATGAAGAAACACTTCCTGCAGGGAACATTACCAGTTATTTTTCCTGCAAACAAGACTCTATCTTAAAATCTGAAAAGTGTTTGCTCAGGGTCAGCACACAGAAGCTGTCTTCCAGAATTGGCTGACATTATAGCTCATGCTGGTAACCGAATTTGGTTACCAAGGTGAATTTTGTTACCCAGGTGAGGCTGGTTTTGAAGGCTTGAAGGAGTCATGCTGAGGCTTTTCACTGTGAAAGGCCAGGAGAAACCTTTGGTGAGGGTGCATCCTCTGTAGTAGTTGAAGGCCCAGATTGAAGGGGTCATGTAAAGAAGTTGAGGCCTGGTACCATGAAGACAGCCCACAAGACGCTAATGGCTAATGGCAAAATGCAGCCCAGTTGCAGAAGAGGACTCCAGCATTTTGGAGATGCCAGTATCCTAGACAACCTCCAAGAATAGTAGCAGCAGTAGAGTTGAGCCAGTCAAAGCCTGGAGGACAAGCTGTGTATGCTGCAGAGAGTAGAGCCAGAGAGCCACCCAAGCCCTTTGGAGGAGCCCAGAAGATTGTGAGTGAATTCCAGATGATTGGACACTGATAATGTTTTTCTGCTGATCAAAGACAATGTTCTATAGTATAAATGCCTTCCATTCTGCCGAGCACCAGGAAGGAGGAGCAAACAAGATGCAGTCTCTGCCATCGAGATTTAATTACATAGTGACATGGAATAGAACTGGGAGCACTACAACCAAGTATTTGACAAATATTCATCTAGTATATCTAAAATATTAGAAACAGAGATATCACATCTCCATGGAAACTAGATTGGGGAGAAGAAGTGAAGAAATGGAGAACCAAACCACATTAGTATTACCTGTTAAGCAGCCTTTCCTTCTAAGAAAGGCTTAACCAGGTGTGTAGGTGCTCTGTAGATGCAGTCAGAGGAAAAGAAGGAAGGAGTTCAGACTATGACTGGCCCTATAGCTGAGGCCTGGGGTTTAAGGGAACACACTAGGTATGGCCTGTCTTTTGAAGCATCAAAGCAGGCCCCCTCTGCTATTCTTTCTCTAGCAAGGTCACACACCCTCATCCTCCCCAAACAACTATCAACTGGGGACCAAGTGTTCAAATGCCCAAGGCTTACAGGGACATCTCCTTCAAGTCACCAAAGCCTGTGTCAGTGTACTGCCTACTGGCTTGATCCTCGGGGACAGAACAGGGTGAGCGGCCACTGAAACTGGAGTTGGGCTAGTTCTAAGCCTCAATTTCGGTACTGGGGTTTAAGCCTGTGTCCTCTACAAGAGCAGCAAGTAACCTCAACTACTGAACCATCTGTCCAGGACCCACAATGGGTATTTTAACACAAACATCCAACTGACAGATATATGTTCCAGGAAAATCAAAAAAAAAAAAAAAAAAAAAAAAGAAAGAAAGAAAGAAAGAAAGAAAGAAAAAGAAACTTGGTAGAATAATGAGGTGCATCTAATATTTAATGAAATAAAGGTACCAGTTAATAATGTCCTATGTTTATCAAAAAGAGGAATCAAAAGGTACTAGAGTGGATATCATGTGACTGATAGGGTGCCAAAAATCAGAACTGTCTGCGGTATTCATCACCATGTTCTTTTGTGTATTTTTTTTTTTTTTTTACTGTTTGAGGACTCCATACATGTATATGTTAAAGTACAACCTGTGCTCTAATGTTCTAGAGGATGGTCCACACCATGCACATACAGGTAACACTGACCAGACATAGCAGGTTGTCACAAAAAAAAGAAAGAAAAAGAAAAAGAGGAAAAGAGGCAGTTGAGAGGGAGACTGATGACATGGAGGGAGCTGGAGGGGAAACAGAGGGCGGATACAACCGTTTAGGTCTCACTCAAGATCCAGTCATACTAGAAAAATGATCACTAACAACACAAGTTCAAAACATTTGATTCAAGATTCTTGGAGACGGTCAGGCAACTGGAGTAGTTCAGTGAACTCAGGGATACAAAGCCCAGACCAAAGTGTCAACTGGGAGATAAGTACATGGATTCTGGTCATTGTATCACAAAGGTGAGAACCACACAAAAAGGAAAAATAAATCTGATGTAATCCTGACACTTGGGGCCCAATTTTACAACACAAGTGCTTAGTACTTTCTGTTCTTTTGATGTGTATATTTCTACAAATTGTCATTCTGAATCATATAATAGTGCATTTTAAATTCCATTAATTTAAACACAATTGATTTTTACTGATTTTTATCTTTTAGACAAGCTTGACAAACAGGCCTCATATATGATTTTCTAAAGTACCACATCTTATGATTTTAGAAATACATACAGGAAATATTTTCACTTTTGTGATTTTGTTTTCAGTTGATGAGGACAGATCTGGGGCTTTGCATTTACTCAGCAATTATGCTAATATTCCAAACCACACCATCTTAATGAGGAAATAATTCTTCTCAAAATTAGTTATTTTCAACAGCTACTTTATCTTTCCATCATTATCAGATCAATATGAGTCTTGTTTTGTTTTATACTATATAGATGTATAACTTAATCTTCTGAGTATATGCTCTTCATTTGGCACTGGGAAAATTGTAGGACTTTGAAGAACTACTACAGAGAAAAGTAGTTAACCCTCAATACATGCTGAAGGTAACAAATAATAGAAATTTCAACATCTACATTTTATATGCAGCTGCATAGATTGTAGCTCACTAAATCTCCATGGAGACCATATATATATATATATATATATATATATATATATATATATATATATGTATATATATATATATATATGTATCCCCATATCCTTAAAGCCAATTTTAGAAGTATGAACTGGATTTCATTTTGCATGTAAACCATGATCTCTTGCTGATGGGCACATATAATCAGTTTAATATAACCAGCAGCATATGGGAATTCTCAAGGTTACAGAACAATTAGATCACTTGGAAATGTAAGAGAGGCAGTGAGAAAAAATATCAGGTAGACTCCAAAGAGAAAAATTTATTTATGCATATAAACTCTCATTAACCTTCGTTATACCAACAACGTTTGTGAAGACATGAACAGAAAGTTCCTAGTGAGGCCATGCGTGAGGCTGAATGCCTTCCCCACAATGATGTCTGGGCTTCCAAGGTTAAGAGGAGAGACTGAATGACCTCAGCGGTCGCCGTTCACAGACAGCGGCCCTGGTGGCGACAACAGAGTCATTCAGCACCGTGGAGCCGTGATTTCTGCAGGGCTGCATTTCGTGCCGTGACGTTCATCTGCTAGGTGTCAGTGGATTAAAGGGCAGCAGTGTCCTGAGAGGAGGAGGTGACTGGGGTTTAATAAACCCGTGAGCACAAAGGTCACCGCACAACGCATTTTTCTTTCTCCATATTTACATTTGAACGTATTGAAACCCTGAAATTATATAACGACTTTGGAATTTTGCACAGAAAATGAGTGCCTAAACCTGTAATTGCTTAGGAACCTTGGAAACATGTGTGTTATATCTTTTAATTCCTCTACATTAAGATCAAGAGAAATGCTTTGTGTAAATTAATGCTTGGGCAAATTTTAATATTTAAAGAATTAAGGAAAATATTGTTAAAGAATAATGCCATACATATTATATTTCAGGTCAAGAACTTAAACTATACACTTTCTAATGAATATAAAATAATCTACATGCCAGAAATTTTTATGTAAATAGTGATAATTCTCCAATATTCTGCTGAATAAGTTAGAAAGATGCTTCATTAAAAAAAAGACAGCAAAATAATTACCCAAAAGTACAACTGCAATGATGCATTTAGACAGCTTTTTTGTTGCAAAATACTTAGTGATAATTTTATTTTTAAAAAAAATTCTTAAAAGTAGTATAACAATTTCACTATAAAGAAAATAAACTAAAATCTAGATTTAAAGTATTTCATGGAATTCAAAAGCTAAGTTTCACATTTGTGAGTATTTCCAATTTATAGGATCATGGATGATTGCATTTTAAAAATCCTCTACTTTCAAAGTTAATCTTTGCAGTTCTCTCTCCATTATAAAAATGCAAATGCTTGTAATTGAATTGACACAAAATTGAAGGAAATATTTTTTTTTAAATTGCTTCTTCAAATAAAGACATAGTATTACTCTACATCCTGGCGTCCTTGTTCATTACAAAACACACAGGTCTCAAGGGTCAAATTAATCACTGTTACCCAAGAAAAACAGAAAACAACATGATTCACTAATTATTGCTGATACTCATTTTGCTAGGTTTTTCAGCATCATACTATATTTTAGAAGAGCACACACATACACACCCCACAGGCACCCAGAAAATAGATACACATACACACAGTAATTGCATACACAAACAAAAAACACCTGTGCAATTACACACATAGATACCTAATACATGAAAACACACACAGGGAAACACTCTCACACAGTTTATACACACTACTCTATGCACACATTACACTAACACATGCACTAACATATGCACATGCATATAGATAGATAGATAGATAGATATACACACACACACACAGTCCATACACACACACAAACCACATACACAGATCATATACACCGCACAGACCCTCCCATATAAACACATACACACAGTCCACACATACGCACTCACTTCATACATGCATGCACACTATACATGCTTACATATTCACACACCCTTAACTATTCTGCAACTTATTTGCAGTTTAGGGTTACCTTATTGACAGTGTATCGGGCTGAACTTAATGAACACTTCTGCTGTAGTCTACCCATGCCCATTTGCTCACGTGGGAACTTAGAAGGCTCTGTTGCAGATCAGACTGTAGTGGTGCTAGATACTCCTGAAGGGTATCTCTGTGAATTTTTTTGAACATAGACCCGTTTATTCACTTGAATGCGTATCTAATTCCACCCTGCTAATTACCTAGTCCACAAAAATTGTAAAAAGGACACAGATTGAGGAAGGCACAAAAGAAAATGATTACTCAGAACAATCAAGCTCTTTTATTACTGAGGGAGAAAAGGAGATTTTGGTTCACAGATCTCTGCATTATGCCCCCACTGCCTCATTCGGAGTCTGTAACCAAAAGAAAATCATGAAAAAAACTCACAAGTGTATAGTAAAGCATGCTTGCTCACAGTCTCTATAAATCATCCTTATTTTTTAACTCTAAATGGACCAAGAATGAACTTCAGAAGAGTCCTTGTTCTTGGACTGATTGCTCTTTTTCCAGTGCTGAGGGTCAAATCCAGCATTTGTGCGCAGTGCGTGCTCACGTCTGAGCTCTTTTCTCTGCTTTTTCCCTTCTGGCATCCGTCTTTCCCCTTTCATCTACCCTCCCTTTCTTCCCTCTTGTCACAAGGCTCTTTCCAACCTTGAGAAAATCCTCCACAAATTTAGTACTACAACTCCAAGTCTCACTCAGAAGGGAAAGTTGACCACATCACTAAAGAGACAGCTTTTGCCAGTGAGACCTTTCAGAGGCAGGAGAATATCTCCTCATGTAGTTTCGTCGGAGGAACAACCTACTGAAACTCTGGAGGTGATGATCATACCCGAGAGGATGGACTTCACATGTATCGATCATTCCCTTAAATGTTCTCCAGCCAAGTGCTAGCTCACAGATGTGGAGCTGTGGCCACAGAAAGGAAGAGTTCATTCCATCTTCTTGCAACAGCCTTTGCCTCAGACAGGACCACATGCTTCTGACCCACCCTGAGCAAAGGGCCTGCTGTTGCTTTTGTCAGCAATTATTCTGTTCTTCTCATTTCTAAAATGAGCACTGCTCAGTGCAAGATTCTTCTCATGCAATGATTAAAGTGCTTTGGACGAAGTTCAGAAACATTAAATAATGGGCAGAAAGATAAAATCATTACAATATCACTTTGTCAAAAGACTAGATATTTAAAAAGTGGAATTCTGGAAGTAACTTTTTCAATGCACTTGCAATTCCTTTCCATGATTCATTTCTAGGCTGGAACCCTGACGGTGGGGGTGCAGTCACCATGACTATTTTCGCTGCTTTGGGGTAAATACACACTTTAAACAGTACTTGTGGCTTCATTTAAATATTTTAGACTAAATATGTTACTAATGATTATATTCATCAAAAGGTTTCCTACATCCTCTGAAATTAGTACTCTTATGTGGCTTTAGCTGAGTGAGACCGTGGTGAAGTGAATCTTCGTCTGTTCTCTTCAAGGTCACCAAAGGAGCTCAAGCCTGAAAGAGGCTGTGAGCCAAGTTCACCAGACTCAGGAACTCTCCGTTAAGCCTGATGTTTTAAAGGCATCATAAACGTGCGCCATGCTTGCCGTGCTCTCCGTGGCTCAGCTCCTATGTGAAACAGTCCCTGAAATTACATACTGTTTTGCTCATTTTTTTCTAAACTAGGAAAGTGTAAAGTTATTTCATGTGTAATGGTATTTTGAGACTTTTTCGTTGTTGTTCCTTCAATAGTTCTAAGCTACATTTTCGGTGGTTTTAGCCTAAAAGAAAACACTTCATTTTCAAAACACTGCAGTGCTGTATAACCCTGCTGTCAAAGTTATGTGGTTAAGGGAGCATTGTGCTTTGATTTAATGCCATGGTGAATGGCAGCTTTATCTTAATATATAAGACTGCAGATCCAGAGAGCTGCTAATCTTAAATTAAGAGTGAGGATAAGTTACAAAGAAACATTCTTATCAAGCTAAGGTGAATCTGAGCTCGGTTAATATGTTAAATGGGAAAACAAGAATCTGAGTTGTATAACTAGATCTTTCAAAAGTGCCTTTTGTTTCTGCTCCTGAAGAACGATTCTGATCTGTTAAAGCTAAATCTATCAGAATGGACATGCTGGCTGATCCTCAGTGAGGAGCTTCTGTTATCAGAAGCTATCGTGTGAGAGTGGGAATTCGTTTTTCCACAAAGGCCTGGTCCTCCTATGTAAAGGGAGTGGGCAGACCTCAGAGAGAACTCCCTCATTCTTGTTCAAGGGTTAGATATTTCTATGTCACATCTGCAAATACCAGATAAACATCATTCTCCATATCCATCTGTGATTTCATATTATTCACTATAATGCAAAATACTTCCAATATAAAAATGTTAAAATGAAAGTGACTGCTACCAGACAAGTAAATCTATGCTTTACTAGTCTCGGCTCCCACCTCCTTCTGCTCACCACAGAAGAGCATTAACCACAACATCACGAGGAAACACCACACTGGTTTCCACAGTCGCTGTTCCAGTTCTGACCCCCACTACCAACAAACAAGTGTTCCCACCCCACGCCCTCACCAGGATGTATTGTCATTTGTTCTGCGGAACTTGTCCTTTGGACTAGGGTAAGATGTAACGTTAAAGTATATTTAATTTGCATTTTTCTGATGGCTAAGATTTTTGACATTTCTTTAAGTGTTTCTTGCCACTTTGTTTCATTTTTTTGAAAACTGTGTTTATTTTTGTGCTTCATAGCTTTAATCGGGTTCCTTGATTTTCTGTTTGTTTGTTTTCTCTCATTCTATATTCTAATTTTGTTTTCAAATGATGGACTCCTTTGTCATACAAAAACACTTCATACAAAAACCATGAGGTCCCATTTATTAATGGTTAGGATTAGTGCCCATGTTATTATCCTACTCAGAAAGCCCTCTCCTGGGCCAGTGAGTAAAAGCCTACCTACACCTTCTCTCCTATTGGACTCTTATGTTGAGGTCTTGTTCCATTTGTGGTTGAGTTTTATACAGCACTGTTGCAGAAGTTTATTTTTAGTTATACATAAAATAACTGCTTTTGTGAACTGTTGGAAACAGGGATGCAAAGACCTGGGCATATTGTATTGTCTGCAGGTTTTGGATTTCTGTGGGGGAAGTGTGATTGCTTATGGCACTTGAGGAGTTCTGAATCAATAAAAAACACCTGAGCTCAGATGCTCAGGGTTCCACTATATGTCACTGGCCAGGATGGTGGTTCCCTGTGCTTAGGTCTGGCAGGGTTTGAGTCTAAGAAAACGCTGCCTCCTGTTTTGTGAGCTGCCACAGTAGGTGTGCTACTACACAGCATGATAGATTTGATTTTTTATTATTATTTACATGCAGCCATCTACTTTGACCTGCACCATTTGTTGAAGATCTTTTCTCCAGTGAGTAATTTTGGCTTCCTTGTTAAAAAAAAAAAAATTAGGTGTCTGTCTGTGTGTGTAACTGATGATTGGTCTTCAATTTAATTCCATTGATCTGTGTGTCTGTTTTTATGCCAAGCCATGGTATTTGTTTTATTAATATACCTCTATAATGCAACTTGAATTATGGGATGGAGATGCTTCCAACAGTTCTTCTAGTACGCATTGTTGTTTTTAGCTATCTTGATTCATTTTTTGTTTTGTGCTTATTTTGTTCTTGTTTTCTTGTTTGTTTTGGTTTCTGAATGAAGTTGAAGTTTTATTTTTTCTAAGTTACTTTGAAAAATTGTGTTGGGATTTTAATGGAGAGTGCATTGAATCTTTAGAGGAAAACCTATGATTATTCTGCTAAAGGAACACGGAAGCAATGGCATTGCTAGACCAGTAGCTTACTGCCTCACTCAACTGTCTCCAGAAAGCATTTTCTTGCAGTAGACTGAAATTATCAAAAAGGGCCACAATGGACAACGCACAGATAGGGACAGATGTCGGAGCACTTAGCACCCATGGGATGTCTGCAACAAATCCCTCCGCTCAAGGCTCAGGGATTGATGCTGAGGAGGAGGCAGGAAGATTGTTAGAGACAGAAGTGGTGAAAGAATCTAAGGAAGCAGTATCTTCCAGACACAACAGTACTGATTCCAAGATGAACTCATGGAGACCATAGCAGCACACACAAGACTTGTACGAGTTCAAGCCAGACAAAATCCCAGCACAGAGGAGAAATGGATGCAAAGTCGCACCCCAACCAAGAAGCTATTAGTAATTGATGAGAGGGGAAGTCAGTGTCCGTCAGGGAGTATCACTTAGGGGTATCAACCACACTCCAGGACAGGCCCACACCCAGGAGTAGCTGTCCATCACAAAACAAATCCCATGGTTCTTGTTTTGGCATTTTTAAATAATTTTTGTTTGAGATGATTGTGTTCCTTTTTTAAAAGGAAGAGGGGGGAGAAAGAGAGAGGGGGGAGAGAGAGAGAGAGAGAGGGAGGAGTGAGATCAGTGCAGAGGAGAGGAGGAGTTTGGGTAAAGGAAATGTGTCAAAATATATTACATGAAAAATAAAAAACTTAGAGAAAACAAATTTCAGTTACCCTGATGGGTCTGATCAGATGGTTCTGGTAAACAACAACAAAAGTGACAACAGCAAATACCCGTACAATGTTACAACATAGTGACTGGATATATAATATATGCATATACATATATCCTAAATACTCAAGACACTTCAGGTTTTATCTATTTTTATACCTCCTTTTGTTTTGTTGTTAGGATAATGCTGCACTGATATAAAGAACTGGACATTTCTTAAAATACAGTATTGGTATCTTGCACTCTACCATTGTGATTAACGGTTAAAATGGATTAAACATATATATTTATTAAATATACATATATATATCCATATATATATATATATATATATATATATATATATATATCCTACTTGACTCTATTTTATCAATAAATTAATACCCCTATTGTTTTCCCAATCTTTTAAGCTATATACAGAAGATAAAATGGGATATGAAGTAGTCATTTTTTACACAAGACTTCTGATTTCCAGGTTCCTAGTAAACATTAGTTTGGTATTTGTTTCCTTTTGTACCCATTTCAGTGGGGAACAAGTCCCCATATAGCCTTTAATCTATTTAGTGAGTATCTCTTCAGTGTCTCTTGAAAGCATGTGCTGCTTAAACACATTGATGTCAATCTCGTATTTCTTAAAGTTTTGCCCTTTCTTTGCTATGTGTTAGTTAGTTTATTTTAGCAGCATTCCTGCTATCGTGATTAAGATTGCTAGGTCAGAAACTAAGTCTTTTTTTTTTAAGTCAAAAATAGATTCTTGATATGTGTGCCAAATAAGGAAGTCTCAAGCTATATATTAATTCTTGAAAGATTAGTTACATGTAGTCAGTAGTTTAACTGATTTTCTATGAATAGAAGCTGAATTAAACATGGTAAATGGTGCTCTGTATCTACAGTATGCATTTTCTGAGCATCAGAACTCTACTTGGGTCACAGGGTCATGTACCTTTCCACTATGCAGAGATAGATCCATGTGTTATTAGCCCAGTTGTGACATATATTTATAACCTATGATTAAACTCCAAGTAGGCTGCCTTGAAAGAGGACAAGGTCGAGCTGAGAGTTGTAACTACTAAATGAAAGTGGGGAATTATTGCTCTGTTTTTTGGATTATCCTGTTCATCAAATGTGGGCCTTTCAAATTAGTGACTCAAGTAGCTAATTTTTACCAAGTCACTTAAACTCAGCTGCAATTATATAAATGTAAACGTAACTTGAGCTTGCTCAAAAAATTTTTACTCATACATTTAAGTAGACATTTCTCAAGTTTTAGTAGGTTTTCAGTCATAAAACAACATGAGACTTGGTTGACTTCTCAAGCTAACTAAAGAATTTTGCCTAGGTGTCACATAATTTAGAAAAATTTTGAAGCTTGACAGGACAGACCATATTAACAAAGATGCTGAAATAATTCAAAAGACACTGCCATCCTTAGCAGTAGAGAACAATTTGCCAACTATTTAAAACAGAACATAATATTATAAGACCCAAACATGTAAAGGAATATTTATAGTGGAGGATATATTTATGACTACGCAAGTACTCAACATATATGTAATAGAAAGTTGCAAAGATTTGAAAAATTGCCATGCCATTGTTTACATGAACAAATCCAGTACCAGCTTGAAAGCAAATCATTCCACCTCTTTACATCAGAAAGCCAGGACCACACAAAATTATTCCTCCACACGTATGTGAAATCTTGGAATTCTGGGTCAGAAAACAGTACACTTATCATTGAAAGCTATCCTGTGAAATGAGCAATGTTTAGTTGTATCTTTGAAGTCTACCCAGTAAATACCAATTGCAGTCACTTTATTGTGATAAACAGAAATAGATGAAGATGATGCAAAACGTTGTTGAGAGGGTGGAAGCTACCTTATTGATAATTAATCATCTGTTTCATTACTTACCACTCTTTAGAAAACTTCATGGAAAGAATCTATCTGTAGAAACAGCTGTTTAGTTCTATCAGCACATTGGCTACAAAATGATCACTTACTTGTACAGGTGGACATACTTAAAGATTATTTCCTTCATGGATGCAACTTTAATAACTATTGTACAAGATTTATTGAGTAGTGCTGAGCAATTATCACTTGAGATGATAGTGTATGAAATCATTATCTCAATTTCTGGCAAAATTTTCCTTCTAGAACAGAATCTGTGTAGGAAGCCAGATTTGAATTTGAAGCCTCACTTTTATATTTGCTTGTTCCTCTTGAAGAATAGGTATTTTGACAGTTACAATACAAGACATTACTAGAACAAAGCTAACATAGGGGGTTAACAGCTTGCACTTGTATAAAATACTTGAAGTCACTCAGAAAGCCATTATTATGACCTTGCACTGACCACATTCTATGAAGTGTTACATGATCAGGGACAGGGAAGTTGGCTAATGGAAGTTATAAAGTAGCTAGATGTATCCTTGTCACACTTCATCTAAACTGATACATTGCAATGGTCCACACTGCCCAGACCTGGCAATTACTGTCCAATTCCAATCTATTCCACACTGCCACTGTAATGAAAAATAATTAGGAGCCTGAAAATGAGTTTTCACATGAAATGGTTTCAGTGCTTGGACACAATCGCCTTTGGCAGATGGCTTTGGGTTTGCTTTAATATAATAAAGACAGTTAATCATCTCTAAAGAGTGCACTGAATGAATAAACTTTTAACACCATTTCTACAGTGAAACTTATATTGATCAAATGTTTAATGCTCACTGGTAGAGCTTGCCTTGGTTGAATTGTTGGGAATAAACACAGAAATCACCATAAAAACACATTAGGAAAGGCAAAAATTGACTCAGATTGATTATCTATTATTGATGGAGGAAAAAAAAAACAACTTAAAACTAAAAGCTATTTTATGTTGCTGTCCTAATGCTATAGTGATAATATCCAAGGACATTTCGTTCATATTTATAAATACCCAGATTCTGGAAACAATGAAACAAATCCCTCCAGTTTTAAAAGAATATACGTATGAGATGAGTATACATGTATATACAGATGTGTGTGTGTGTGTGTATGTAAGAGTTGAACTGAGGGATGTGTTCTAAGTATTGTTGCTATACAAAGCAGATCATTTTCATTCAGCATTTTATCAGACACAGCATTTATAAATTTATATTAATTAATAGTACTTAAAAGTAGCGAGTTTCCTTCCTAAAAGCCTGGATCCTTTAGAGACTGCACTGAGGTCATAAGAGCAATGATCTGAGTGTCTGCACTGGCTGCACCGCTGAGAATTCCAGCTAGCTGAACCGGCTCCTGCACTGTTAGATGAAGCTCCCTTACCTCCTTGTGCCCAGAATCCGGGTCCCCAGACCTCCAGCGCCTAGTCCGCAGGCGAAAGGCGGGGCCTTTACTCAGGCCGCACCGCTCCCTGCACCACCTCCACCGGGTGCACTCAGAGAAGCGCCAGGGGGCACAGGAAGGGGCGGGGTCACGGTTACAGGAAGGGGCGGGAGTTTATAACCCAGTGGTTACGGATTGGGTGTTGTTCTGGTCTATCAAGTTCTGGTGCGAGGGCATTGAAGAGGGTGCCGTCTGATTGCCTCTTAGGGTAGCGATCTGATTGGCTCTTTGGGGCACTATCTCTGAGGCGCGATCTGATTGGCTCTTTGGGGCACTATCTCTGATTGGTTGTTTGAGGCGCGATCTGATTGGCTCTTTGGGGTACGATCTGATTGGCTCTTTGGGGCGCTATCTCTGATTGGCTCTAAATGGAGTTTAGGTCTTTTATCCTCTGATCATGGATTATATAAATTTATAGCCTCATATTCCAGAGTTTGGAGTTTTTTTTTTTTTTTTTATTTGTTTCTAGTTAGCTTTTACTGAAAAGAACTTAATGGTTTCTGAAAAGCCCATACCTAGAGAAAGGTTGAGTGGCATAAAATGAAATTATTCTCCAATCGGAAAGATGCTTGATATTTAAGAGTTGAACTAAGGGATGTGTTGTAAGTACTGTTCCTATATAAAGTTCTTAAACATTTTGGAAAAAAAGATAGTTGACTCATTGCTCAGTTTTTATTTTCTACCTTGCTCTCTGACACTAAATAACGATGCCTTGATTTTCCCGGAAACAATGACTTCGCTGTTGTAGGAACCGGCTCTTGCTGTCTTCGTAAGCTTGCTTTGAGGACTCACAATGATTCTTGAGTCTCACGTATTCTGGCTTGTCATTCTCACTAACAATTAGAGCAGCATCTGGGTCAATGACACTGATTATATTTCATGACACTTTGTTTCCTATGACCTTTATCATGAGATTGTACTCTCCAAAGTACCTGTGTTTATCCTGTAAACAGCAAAATAAGATGGCTACAGTTTTGAGCATGTTAGTACTTCGTAATGATTGAAGCACAGCCGCAGGAATCAGTTCTGTTTGAGCAGAAACAGAGAAAGTGAAAGTCTTTCTTTGGAGCATTTGTCCAAATGAAATTCAGTCTTTTGCTTGGCATTTTAGCCCCAGTCTTTGTGGCTCTGCTGAAATAATCTAAAATGTTACCTTTTGGTGAATAATAAAGAGAGCTTTTTTTTTTTTTTACTTGGACGAGTCTATTCACAAATTCCTTAGAGAACCCAATTTGGAAATGAAGAAGTTTGTGCTCAGATGGGCCACATTAAGTTGAGTTATTATTATTAATAACTACACATGTAGTTATTAATGCAAGTTCATCAGCAGTTATTTTAATCAAAATCTATGAGATAAAGTACGGTAGTTTGGATAAGAGTGGCCCCCCCATAGGCTCAAATATTTGAATTCTTAGTCACTAAGGAGTGGAAGAAACATAGAAGGATTAAGAGGCATGGCTTTGTCGGAGGATGTCAAGAAACCATAGTAGGCTGACTCCTTGCTGCATAAGGAAAAAGATGTAGAACTCTAAGCTCTTTCTCCAGCACTGTGTCTGTCTGTGTGCAGCCACAGTCCCTGACATGATACGATGATGATGGAATAAACCTCTGAAACTGTAAGCAAGCTCCCATTTAAATGCTTTCATTTATAAGAGTTGGCATAGCCATGCCCTCTCTTTACAGCAATAGAACAATAATTAAGACAGAAGTTGTTCTCAGGAGTGGGATATTTCTCTGGCAGGTTTGACCATGCTGCTTGTTGGTAGAATGTGAAATCTGAGACTTTGGTTTAGGAAAGCAGTTGAATGCTTTAACTTAGATTTAATGGGCCACAGTAGTAACAACAAGAAAGACAGTATCTCAAGGTAATTTGAACTGTGAGGGACCAGCTCAAGAAATTTCAGACGAGAAGAAGATTAGTAAATGGCCTAGAGACCTGCCTTCTGATATTTTGACAAAGAATGAGGCTCCTTTTTTCAACAGCACCCCCAAATCTACCTAAAGCCAAATTGTAGAGTGTTCAGACTATAGCACTGCTGGCAGAGAAGATTTCAAGACAGCCTAGTGTCCATTCTGTCATGTGGTTATTGGCGGTTACGCTTATGCAGATCTACAGTGAAAAGGAGCAAGCAGGGAATGACCAACACAGAATGTACAGTTTAAGGAGAAAAGAGCAGCAAGAAGTACAGTGGAGGCTCAAGGAAACAGAAGGTTTAAGGAAAAGCCTGATGCTAAGTGCAATAAAGGGAATGGCAACTCAAGGCAAGACTCTACCCAGCTAAGCTTCCAGCTTGTGAAAAGAAGTTAAAGAAAGGCTTTAGCAGTGAAGGAAACCATCAACAACAGAAAACTGATGAAAATGTAATTGAACCAGAGAGCCAAGTTCCAACCCCATCCAGCCTCAGAACTTGGCAGATTCGGCCATCAGGTTCCAGCTTTTGAGTCAAGGATACAAGAAAGGGGTTGCAGAATCCCTCTGAGAAGGAAAACCTCGGAGGCCAGGCATGTTGCAGGGGTGTCTCTGCAGACAGTCCCTGAGAAGCCATTGCAGGGTGCTGTGAAGGTGAAGAAGCCTGGATTGTGTTGGAGACTCTAAGATGTTTGAGAAGCCAGAGCAGTGAGTGACCTGCAGAGGACAACTGCAGACTGCGTGTGAAGCCAGCCCAACAGACGGGAGTGTGTTGCTGTTGCCAAAGCCAAAAGTAGTCGGAGAACTGAAGAACCCTTTGATGAACATTAGACAGGAAGATACAGAACTTAAGAGTTTGCCCTGCTGGTTTTTAGTCATGCTCTGTTCAAGTATTGCCTCTCTTTTGGAATGGTAATGTATACTCTGTGTCATTGTATGTTGGAAGGATGTGATTTACTTTTTATTTTGATTTTCCATGGGATTACAGTTAAGAGATTGCCATGAGTCTCAGAAGAGACATTGGACGTTGGACATTTACACACTGTAGAGACTCTAAGAGACTATGGGGACTCTGAAGTTGGTCTGAAGACATTTGGGGTTATGGATGCTTTTTTACATGTGACTACAGGCTGTGAGGGCCAGGGAGTGGAATGTGGTGTTTGAATAAGAATGCCCCCATAGGCTCATAGATTTTAATTCTTCATCAGCAGGGAGTGGAAGGAACTCTTTCATAGGATTAGAAGGAGTAGGAGGTGTGGCCTCATTGGAGGAAGTCTGTCAATGGGTATGAGCTTTGACTTTTGAAAAGCGCATGCTGTACCCAGTCTCTTTCCCTGCTGCCTGTGGATATGGATGTAGAACTCTTAGCTACTTCTCAGCATCTTGTCTGTCTGTGTGCTGCCATGCCACCATGATGATAATGGAATACACCTTTGAAATTGTAAGCATGGCCCCAATTAAGTGCTTTCTTTTGTAAAAATTGCCTAGTCATTCTAATATTTTAGATATACTAGATGAATATTTGTCAAATACTTGGTTGTAGTGCTCCCAGTTCTATTCCATGTCACTATGTAATTAAATCTCGATGGCAGAGACTGCATCTTGTTTGCTCCTCCTTCCTGGTGCTCAGCAGAATGGAAGGCATTTATACTATAGAACATTGTCTTTGATCAGCAGAAAAACATTATCAGTGTCCAATCATCTGGAATTCACTCACAATCTTCTGGGCTCCTCCAAAGGGCTTGGGTGGCTCTCTGGCTCTACTCTCTGCAGCATACACAGCTTGTCCTCCAGGCTTTGACTGGCTCAACTCTACTGCTGCTACTATTCTTGGAGGTTGTCTAGGATACTGGCATCTCCAAAATGCTGGAGTCCTCTTCTGCAACTGGGCTGCATTTTGCCATTAGCCATTAGCGTCTTGTGGGCTGTCTTCATGGTACCAGGCCTCAACTTCTTTACATGACCCCTTCAATCTGGGCCTTCAACTACTACAGAGGATGCACCCTCACCAAAGGTTTCTCCTGGCCTTTCACAGTGAAAAGCCTCAGCATGACTCCTTCAAGCCTTCAAAACCAGCCTCACCTGGGTAACAAAATTCACCTTGGTAACCAAATTCGGTTACCAGCATGAGCTATAATGTCAGCCAATTCTGGAAGACAGCTTCTGTGTGCTGACCCTGAGCAAACACTTTTCAGATTTTAAGATAGAGTCTTGTTTGCAGGAAAAATAACTGGTAATGTTCCCTGCAGGAAGTGTTTCTTCATGGGGTGGAGCTCTCATCACCGTAGCAGATGTGTCTTGTCAGGACCATTGATGTGTCTCCACATCAATAGAGCAATGACTTAGATCTAATGTAATTTTTTTTCTTATTGCAAATTTATTATCATATCAAAGCTTGCACTGCGCTCATGTAAATAGTTTAAAAGACTCCATGAATGTTGTATATGAGAAATTGTATACTCTCTGCAATCATAAGTGCATAGAAATCTAGAATGTTCTTTTTCATAGCCCTATAGCCATAAGCAAAATGCAGAAAATAAGTTTCCAATGCTGGACATGCATAGACAATTCAAGATTGGCAAATCTGTTTGAATCCGCAGTAACTCACCAGAAAGAAATCATGGGAAAAGCACTCATTGGTCTGTCTGTTTCTGTGGGGTAGGGTAGCCATCCTGTGAGGGATTATAGAGGTAAGTGCTGCTTTTTCTTTTCTTTTTCCAAGTCAGGGTCCTGTTAGGTGCAACCCAGGCTTGTCTGGGACATGCAATCTTTTCTCAGCATTTGATGGCTGAAATTACAGGTATTGTGACATCATACCCCATAACCTCACAAGGGTACTTGCAACTTAATTCTCTGTCAACATCATAGACTATCTTTACTCTAATTGTTCCAATCACAACTCTCTGATATTTAATTCTGTACACGGCTTGGATCCTGGACCTGTTACTGATGGAGAACAGTTAAGTGTTTCTCAGTCCAGTGGTTCTCAACCCTTTAATACAGTTCCTCATGTTTTGGTGACCCCAACCATAAAATTATTTTTGTTGCTACTTCCTAACTCTAATTGGCTACTCTTATGAATCATAATGTAAATGTCTGATATGTAGATGGTCTTAGGTAACCCCTAAAGTGGTCACAACCCATAGGTTAAGTCTCTACTATAATCTGACCTCCTTTGGGAAGATATTCAAAGCCAAAGAGAACTGAAAGCTTACCTCTTTTTATTCCTATTCTATGCATATTAACTCTTACTTCTCTTTTGGAAGCTGTAAGAAGCACAACCAATCATTTATTAATTTCTGTTAGGAATATTTTCTTGAACACCAGTTACATGAATTGATTTTTTTTCCTACATAAAGTTTAGAATGATGATTCATTAGTCACATTTACAGTGTTCAATTAACCACTTCCATTTATGGAAGATCTCCTAAAGAGACTGTTAGAAATTCTGACAGCGTCTTATGAAATTTGCTTTTTGTGCAGCAAGTGTTATGTCAACTTGACAGAAATGAGAGTTATCAGAGAGGAGGGAACCACAATTGGGAAAAATGCCTCCATATGATCAAGATTTGGGGCATTTTTATTAATTAGTGATTGATCTGGGATGGACTAGCCCATTGTCAGTGGTACCAGCAGTGGGTTGGTAATCCTGGGTTCTATAAGAAAGCAGGTTCAGCAAACCATAATGAGTAAAGCCAGTAAGCAGCACCCCTCCATGGCTTCTGCATCAGCTCCTGCCTCCAGGTTCCTGCCTTGTTTGAGTTCCTATCCTGACTTCCTTAAATACTGACTGTGATGTGTCAGTATAAGACAAGTAAACCATTTTCTTCCCAATTTGCTTTTGGTCACGGTGTTTCATCATAACAATAATAACCCTAAGGCAATCATCATAAAATTCATGTTAGGAGGGGAGATGTGACTTCTAAAACAGTATGAATCCAAGCTGGTACAATAGAACTGCATGAAGTTGTGTTTGATAATAATATCAGTGAAATGGTAGAAGTTCTGGAATAAAAATATGTTTTACAGTTTTCTTACCAGGAATTAAACTAAGCAGAATCAAATCTGTGTGTGCAATGGGAAAGAGATGTAATATATTGATATTTAGTTTTCTACCAGTTCCTACATGGTCCGAGTGTAGGTAACAAATGTGTGTGAATTTGTGCTGGTTTTTAATAGAAAGATTGTTTCATTTTTGTGAAATTTTAGAAATTTGTAGTTGGTATAGAAAATATATGAAACTGAATCCCATCCATCAAGAAAAAATTATTAGATTGTAGGGTATATAAGAAGAGTTGAGTAGGAGTGTAGGAATGGTTAGGAAAATGAACTTCTGTTAGTATAATAATAAATCAGCAGGAGAGAAGTTATTAGATGAAGGAATACAAACTCACTTTGGATTTGAAAAGTTTGTGGCAGTATCAGGCCATCATATCCAGTCATACACTAACACAAGACTTTGAGCACTAGAGAATTGAGGAATATATATTGGTACATTTGGTCATCTTTTAAAGATACCCAGTCCCAAGAAACCAGAAAAAGCATGTGATCTGTAGCCCGAATGTGGTATTAAAAAGGTGTAAGACATATTTTAAATTTTACTACCACATCACAGAGTAGTGGCACAGAGTAACATTAACTTTAACAAACAATTTGAAGCATATTTATTATACTTTTGCACAACCACTTAATGAATATTGCAAAATACCTTGGTTTCTTTTAATCCCCAATCTTTAGCAAAAAGTATATGGATATTTCCCTGGGGATAGGCCGTGCTCTCTTGTTAGGTATCTGACAATGATCTCGCTTTTCCAATGTTCACAAGCACTAACTGTTTTCCAAGTTGGAAAAACCGTAGGAGAGTTTTATGCACTTCTACAAGAAAATGAAATTCTTTAGCTTCTGTATTATGAGATATTGACATGATTTTCCTGCAAGGTTTAGCTTTATTTTCTTCTAATAGCATTCATATACACACGTGTGTGTGTGTTTTATAACTCATATAAAGTTAAAATATGTCTTAATCGTGTATACATTACCCAAATTGTCAAGTTTATTGTGAAAAATGCAAAGTGACTAATGAGTTCTTCCAGTGGATATATGAATGAAGTTTGAAAATAACTGTTTTTCTTTCAATCAGCATGTCACATTTTATAGAACATAATGACATGGAACGGAGTCACGTTTCTCTGCTTGTCACTTCACATACAGAATCCCACCGTGACACCAC
This sequence comes from Cricetomys ansorgei, assembly GCA_026225945.1. Lineage (NCBI taxonomy): Eukaryota > Metazoa > Chordata > Mammalia > Rodentia > Nesomyidae > Cricetomys > Cricetomys ansorgei. The sequence continues at coordinate 43,902,021 of JAMJFZ010000239.1, read as the reverse complement.
CCAGCAGGCAGTGTTATGTTTGTGTAGGAAGCAATGTGATACTTTTCCTGAGGCTTAAAAGGCAGCATAATATTACAGTTGCTACATGCAATTTTAATACAAAAATAGTGTTAGAATAGGAAAGGGTGGGATATCGGATGTTGTTGATTATTTCTGTCACTGGGCCAAAGCTTGGGAACCCTCTCAGGTGGACCTTTATTCTCACCTGCAGCCCCAAAACATAATTGAATTGCCTGCTCGAGATGTCACACACCATGCAATGCGGGGCGAATGAACAATTGAATTCATAATTTACCAGGTGTGCATAGCAACCCTGCGAATATAATGAATGGATTTATAACTAACAGAAGTCAGATATTAGGCCAGTGGTTTATGTAGATGAATGTGACATATAAGGAAAACTAACATGTTTTGCAACTCATTTCATTCTAATGAAGATAGGAATAATTTTTAGTTAGAAAATAATCTTAAAAATAGCAGTTTTATTTTATTGTCTCTATTTATAAATGCTCTTTATTCTCTGTGTCCGTTCTACTATCTACAAATAGTAATGAGAACATGCTCACTTTATCATTATTTTTAAAGGCACATAAAAAATTTTATAAAATTCAGTCGTGTGTATTACACATACAGTTTTATATATAAAACTGCTGTGACATCGTGGAGAAATTTCTCATAAGTTGAAATGCATTAGTAATGCTGAATGGATACATAAGTTACTGACAGCTACTTAGAGCAATGTGTTTGTTTCAGCAAAAGGATGAATAAATAAAATGATAGTTACACAAACATTTAATCCAAGTGTGTAGGACGACCACCATTCATTTGCAGTGATATTGTGTACTTTATGCATTTCCCCCAATCCATTCACTATGATATATCCAGCTATTGAGTGTTTCAAGGAACAATGATTGTTAATTCATATGCTAATAGATCGATGTCTAACTGCTGCACTGAGAGCCTTGTGCAACCCGAGACTCATCTGACAGCATTTCATGGGCAAATGTTGACATACGGGGAAGCAGCACTCTAGAATAAAAGATGTATTAGTGAGGGTTTCTATTGTTGTGATGAAATGCCATAACCAAAAACAAGAGGTATCCTAGTTACTCTTCTATTGCCCTGTTAAGATACCATGACCAAGGCAACTTCTAAAGGAACGTGTGTATTTGGGGCTTACACTTTCAGAGGGTAAGAGACCATGACTATCATGGGAAGGAGCATGGCAGTAGGCAGGCAGGCATGATGCTGGGGCAGTAGCTGAGAACTAACATCTTGAGACACAACTGTCAGTAAGAGAGTGAGAACTAGGACTAGCATGGCATTTAGAAACCTCAAAGCAAGCCCCAGTGACAGAACCCCCTCTAAGTAGGACACACCTCCTAGTATTTCCTAAACAGTTCCATTAACTGAGGGCAAAGTATTCAAACATGTAAGTCTAAGGAAGGCCATTCTCATTCAAACCAACTTAGGAGGAAAGGGTTTCTTTTACCTTAGCACTCTCAGGTCACTTTCTATCCCTGTGGGAAGTCAGGGAAGAAACCCAATTAATGAAGGCATCTGGAGGGAGGAACTGAAGCAGTGACCATGGAGAAATGTAATTACTGGCTTTTTATCCACGGCCTTCTTCCTTATAACACCCAGGACCACCAGCCTTGGGGTAGCACTATACACAGGAAGTTGGGTCCTTCCACGTACATCATCAATCAAGAAAATGCAGCACAGGCTTGCACAAGGCCAATTTCATGGAGTCATTTACTCAATCAAGCCTCCCTTTCCCTAAATGAATCCAGCTTGTGTTAATTTGATAGCCAGCATAGGTTTATTTTGGTTGTGCCATTTTTTTTTTCGTCCTGGATCTTTATCTACTATCTTAATCATAGCAATCTTTATTTTGAGTCTGTTACTTAGTTTGTTTTAACTTGTTTAATTTGCTAAATTTTATACTGGGACTCTCATTGTTCTTGTCAAAAATTATACACAAAATGTATTGAAAGTAAACCCAAGTTTTCCCAGTTAGCCGCTTATGTTACTAGGGGCTCCAGGATCAACAAATTAATGCCCTGCAGATACAGCTTAAGATAGAAGCAGGTACAGGACATAAATATTACCCTTAATCTTTTAGTTCTGTGGTGACAGGCTCTTCATATTTAGAATTGTTGAGTACAACTTAGACACATATATGCCATAATTCTGGTGTCTGGAAACTACTCCTAAGTTATTTGGAATTCCTTACAAACTTTCCTAAAATAAATAAATAAGTAAAACAAGCCTGGTAATTCTGAGGAAGTACATGGAAGTCAGAACAGGCAAGTCTGGTTTCCAAATAGGTTATTAGAGCTGACTCAGCTTAATGAAGTGCTAACTGTGTGGCTATGTGAATTGATGGTTGACAAGAGAAATACCTTTTTTTTACTTGATTTTCCAAACACAAACTAAGGCTACATGGGTTTCCCCTTGGGGGAGTTGATGAGGAGTCTATAGGTACCAAGTCCTGCTTTTGTCTTCCTGACTATCTATGAATGGACATAGTCATTTGGCCATCCCTTGTGGCTTCCATTCCTCCTTCTGCTAAAGAGAACAAGTGTCTCTGCAGGTACTGCAGCTCCAGAGAGCCTTACAGCTTTCTGTAGATTGTGTGTAAGGACTGTGGCCCTGCATTTCCCTGAATAAGTGTGTTTGGGAACTTGGCCTGTGCAAGTCCATAAAATATAGGCCAAAAGCCATTCTACAGAAATGCAGAAATCTACCTATTTGAAGCAAAAGCAAAAGGAAGAGACACACATACTTACACATGAGAAGGGGCCAGTGATGAACCCTAGCTGTCCCTCCACAGACACATAGACACACACGTGGGAGGGGTGCTGAACCCTAGCTATTCTTCTGTGGGCCAGAGGGGTATTGGTAGTTCTATTTTTGCTGAAAGATAAGACACAACTTTTTTCAATGCTGACTCCTAGCACCAAGAGCCGGTGACTGTCCTCATTTTGTATAAGGCAGGATTGATTTAGGTGAAGTACCACACTATCCTAGTGTCTGCATCTTTTACAGTCTCTACTTTTCCTTTCTGTATTTTTATCTTCTTGTTAAGTCTGTAGTAGTTACCTAATATGTCACTTAGCAAGGAGCCTAGGTGGCATTATCACAGGTATAAACCCTGCCAGACCTCAGCAGAGGGGGCCATCATCATGGCCAGCACCGTCCTGGACAGTGGAACATCTGAGCATCTGAGCTCAGGTGTTTTTACTGATACAGAACTCTTTGGATGTTCTACTGATAGCACATGCAGCTCATGACCAATCAAGCATCCCCCACATAAATCCAATACTGCAGACAATGCAAAATGCCAAGGCCTACATAGCCCTTCATCCAACAGTGCACAAAATTATTTTTACATAACTAACAATAAACTTCTACAATATAAGTTCATGAATAAAATGTGATACTAATGAATTTGTATATGAAGGCTATATTTAAATTAAACATATACCTCTCTGTCTTGGTATTATTTATAAAGACAAAACAAACACCAATACTTACCTAACTCCAAAATAGTATGGTCCAGAATTCTTTCTTTTTATTTTTATGTTTTCACTCCTTATTTACCAAAATGTTAAGCTGCAAACTGAGGAAAATGGAGCAAAGGTAAATTGAGTAGGCTAAGGTACCACTAAAGGTAATGACTTAGTCAGCTAGATGACTAAATATAAATCACAGTCTACCAGAAGTGCTTCATCCAACACATCTCCAGGGATGAACCTGACAGGGGCAGCATAGCAGTGGAGAAAAGACAGATATACACAGACACACATGAAAGCTGTTGTGCAGGTGGATTGGACCCTCTGATGGGTTCAATTCAGCACCCCTGAAGCTCAGCTTATTTAGTCTATGGAGTTGAACATATTGGATGCATTATTGCATACAGCTAACCAAGAAAGGCAGAGTTATTGCATACTGATAAACAAGGAGGCAAGGTTATTATACACAGCTGGATCCAGGAGAAAAGAGACTGGCTTAGATCATCTGAGTTGGAGAGATCTCTGTAAGGGAGCAGTCTTCAGGTTGAAAATGTCTGGGGGAGTGGATATTTTCTGCACATATTATCATAAGAAGTGTTTCCCACTCCTCTGGTCCTCACCACAGTGGGAAGGCTTTGCCATTTTCCCTTGAGTCTGAGGCTATGATGTCTCTGATATTGCTGTGCCCATGTCAACCACACATGTTCAACCAGGCAGGACTCACTTGGGATTTTTTTGGCTCTGCACACAGAAGAATCTTCCTAAGCAGGCAGAAGACTAAAAACTAAATAATGAGGGCAGAAAATTGTCTTCATTTTATTTTGCATTTATTTCATAGTGGATGCATAATAAAAATAGCATTTACATACGCAGAGTAATGGGAGTTATGAGTGATATTTGGGCATTTACATATATTATCTAATGTTTAAATGAGGCAAGTTTATTTATCTTCTCAAATATTTATTTATGATAAAAAAAATGTCAAAATCATTTCTTCTCGATTTTCCAGACATAGGATATCCAATCATTATACAGTAATTTTGCTCTTAAGTATCCAATATTGCACCAGAAATACTTATAGTTGTCAGAAAATAGCAGTCTTTTCCTCACAGACATGATTTCCATCTACTGGTGACCAGCATTGTGAGTTTAATTGTATAATATTAGGACATGTACATTTGCATGTCCTGTGCCTGTCCTCTTTCTTCCTACATTACAAACTCCACTTCCTTCCAGATGGTTGCAAATGGCAGAAGATCATTCATGTTTTATCACTGAATTTTCCATTGTGCACATGTACCGTTTACTCCTCTATAAATATATCAGCCAACAAATGGGATGTTTTCTTTCTTGGCTGTTGTAAGCAGATCTGTAATGAACATGTGTATGGCTGTCTCTGTTATGAAGAAGGTGGCATTTGACAAATTGATGTCAAAGGCAGGCTTGTGCCAGGTGACACAGAATGATGAGGTGCAAATTACTAACCTGATCTTGAGTAGTGAAACTGACAATTATGCATTTCTTATATTCTTTGTCAAAAACAAGGATAAAATTTAAAGTTGACCCTAAAGATGGAAATTAATGAGTTGGGTGTCTTGTCAAACATTTTAGTTGACGGTGCTATTAGATGTTTTAAGACTAAATTTTGAGACTAATGGTAAAGGTAAATTTTTATTTCTTTTTCTAAGCATAATAAACTTAACAAGAGAGGGTAGTAATTATAATATTTAATATGGAGTTTAAAATCCAGCAGAACTTAGGAAGATATTCACGAATGTAACACAATAGTAAATGCCTGTGTTGCCTCCTTACAAGTAGCAACCAGGCCACCAATAACAATTCCACATTTTCCTTACAATTGCACCCAATTTGAAAGGAGAATAATCTGAATTTTCAATATCTGGCTATTACGGCAGCAAAACAAATACATTAACTTCTCCAAATCAGTATCTCAGATTTAATTCTGTTGAGAGCACAAATTTCCCCTTTAAATATTGTTTTCTGTCTCTGACACGCTGAGCAAGTTGCCTTACAGAAACCTGAACCTATGGAAACATGGCAGAGCAGAATGTGTAGCCCGGTACTCTTGACTTCAGGCGTATCAAAGAGGAAGTGTTCCCAGGCTGAACCTCAGAGACTTCAAGTACTGGTAATGAATTTCAGTATCATAAGAAGGACAGATGATACCCTAATGATTAAAGAAAATGCCTTGTTTCCCCTGAAGATGAAGATGTGTGTAGATTTGTCCCTTTATAATACCCAAGTGGAAAAAAAGGACTGAGACTCAGGTATGAACAAAATTGATTGATAGCTAGATTATAAGCCAAGAGATTAGTGCAAAATGAAGCAAGATAATAAAATGTCGAGCCTGGATGGCATCCTGACAAACCAAATAGGTTTTGAAAGGAAACTGTTGATAAAGTGAGATAAATAGTTGTGAGTGGTTTCACTATTAGCAGAGGTGATGGGGTTTATGACACTGAGGTTAGTTTTACCAAAGTGTTTTTAATCATTGTCTTCTAAGGATGCTTGAATATTTCCAATGTTTTACGGACCCCTTCTTTCTTAAAAAGAGTATTTTAAATTTACTACCAGTTCTCACCCAGTGAGCTGGGACTGTTAGACTTGACCTGGAGTCGAGCTGCAGCGTTGAGATGTGGACTGCCAATTTTTCTCAATAGGAAATCTGTGCTTCACATTTCTGGCTTGTAGTTAGACTACCTACTTAACTCACTATACCAAACCAAGACTGCAGGTCTCCACAGCTGTTTCTCATCGGAGAACATGATTCAACATTTCCATATTTAAGAGACATTGTTCTCAGAGAAGAGTGGCTAGTCCTCAGAATGCCCATTCACATCCCCCGGAGTTTAAATCTTTTGGCAAATTTTAGTGATCCATGTTATCCCATTGTTGGCTTCAAGTCAGCAGTCTTGGACCAAAAACAGATTCACTTTACTAGTCAAACTACATTTTATTGTTTAGTTGAACCTGGAACATTTTAAGATTAATGACAGAGAAGAAGAAATAAATGTGCTCAGAACTGTAGTTCTGCATGCTACACGGTTACTAGTGTGATGTGGAGCCCTCTCCTGAGACAGTACGCTGTTAACCCCAGCTAGGTCCATGATAATTCAATAAGGGGGCTTTACCTTCCACCAAGGCCAAGAATTCCAGAAAACACATGGGAACCAATAAAAATCCAGACTACAAAGGAGGCAGAGGGAAACGAAGGGGTCGTTTGACACATCCCACCTCTCCTAGTGATTCATTAGCTTCATATGTAACATGGCACAGGACCAAACAAACACACTCCACAGAAAGGAAGAAGGAAAAGAGAAAGGAAGGATGGATGGAAGGAAGGAAGGAAGGAAGGAAGGAAGGAAGGAACCAAGGAATGAAGGAAGGAACCAAGGAATGAAGGAAGGAAGAACAGGAGAGAGGGAGGAAGAAAGGGAAGGAGGAAGGAAAGAAAGGAGGAAGGAAGGGGAAACGAGGGAAGGAATAAGGAAAGAAAGGAATTGATTAGGAAAAGAGGAATGAAATCATTAAAAATAAAGGTTGGAAATTAAATAAATTCTACAAAAAAAATAACAAATTTTTCCATACTCATCAATAAAAAAAAATGCAGATTTAATGTGGCTATCTTAAAAACATAAGAATACTTTTGTCTCATTTCAAAATTATATATACATAAAATTCATCATATCAAATAGACACCAAATGTCCATTTTGTGTACATTCAGAGACAAAGTTACCCATGGACAACTGAAAGACTGTATAACAAAAAAGTGATAAATACGATTCAGCTGCACTTAGGAAAAATGAGCATTTCCACATGGGAGACAGAGGAAGATGGCTGCAGGCGGTCAGCCCCTCAGGGAAGTTAGTGAGTGTAAACTGCATGTCAGTCAGTGGTACAGCCACAGTCCCATGCCTCTCTGCTCACAGGCAAAGCCCTGCTTCTCTGGCTGGGAGCTCTGTGTGGAGTTGGGTCAGATGATATGAGAACAAATATTTGGACTTGTTGACTATGTGGACTGACTTACATCATTTCAACTATGTCTCCACTGATCCTCTTACCTGAAAACATGAATGAGATATCCCTAGCTTCTGTGAATGAAAGCCATTCCCAGCACTCCTGCCAACTATCACAAGAAGTCTGCATAAAGCCACTGTCTGCTGCAAGGGAAGACATGTTGACAACTCTTTTTCCAACATCTATTGTTTTGCTCTCTCAGGTAATGTATATGCATCGCTATGGTATATAACCAGGCCTTAAATAAATGCTAGGAAATGTGTATATCAGAGATTAAGTTCCCCAGTAATTGGTAACAGAAAACTCTTCTAGCAGAATTGACAGCTCTACCTTGGTGGTTCTGTGTGTTACATTCAATCTTTGATCTTCTCCTCCAGCCCAATGATGTGTGTGCATTTGGTTGTGTGCTTTAAGCTATAGGAATTAGAAACAATGATTATATTCATTATCTGGCTGTGAGTTATTGCACTGGGGATTACCCTTGAAAGTGATGTTAATTGTTATACGTGTCTCCCAAAGCTGAAATGTACAGTGTTTCCCCTTAAGGAAAACATAATCCAGAAACAGAGACTGTCTGGAGATTTTCAAATGTATAAACATGTGTTTACTGTTGCACCATGCCTGGCAATGACTAATTTGGAGTATGTTTGCTTTATGTCCTTTAGGGGCAATCAGAAAGAATTTATTTGCTTTTACATGATCTTTTTTTTTAAATTATCTTCAGAAAGCCTTTCCTTATGGAAATTTTTTTCCCTCCCTTTTCTTTTCGTGATTGTTTAGCAGAGCAGTCATGTCACTCAGAACGGCTACCAACCCTGCCATCTGTGGGATTTGTAGGATGATATTATAATGTGTTGAAACTCAGAAGGAGATGAACTGTTTTGAGTCGTCATTTTATAGCTATTTTGGCGCATTTATGAAGATATGCTGATGTTTCTGATGCTGTAAATATATAATGTGATAACTACTCTTTCAACATTAGAGGGAAAAAATAAGGAGTTAGTAGATCAGAATGCGTCACTGGAGACTGCTAAGCAGAGATGTGTGTAGAACTCATTCAAGGTGCTTTAAGATGAAACCACATTTTTATAAACCCAAATGAGTGAAAAGAGTATTCTTTTCATCTGTTTATTACTATATTTACTCCTTTCTTTTTAACATCTTCATAGCTCATTTATTTTAGAATAAAAGATAAGTTCTCAATTATAAAGTATCGAGAACAACTTGAACGTACATTTACAGAAAGTTATTTTCAAAAAATTGATGTTTATTCTTTGAAAGAGAGCAAATGTTATTTTCTGAAAAAGAGAAACGTTCACAAAAAATTATTAATGTGGATGTTCCTTCTGGAGAGCGCCTGGCTGAGAAAGCCACACTGAAGTGGGGAGAGGACACTCTGTAGCCTAGGGTCCATTCTGCAGCCTGCCTACCCCCGAGGAGGGTGGAAAGGCCTACCTCCTTCTCATACAAGGGAGCCTCTAACAGTAATATGCTGATCCAGGATTTTTGCCATCATGAGAATGTCTTTCATATGTCAGAATAGATTTTTATTATAACTAAATGAAAGCACAGACACATTGATAAGGTGACCGTTGTCATAAGTTTGAGATATACTGCCTAAAGGACTTCTAGAATAGGCAATAATTGAATAGAGAAAAATCACATGAATAACAGGGTTAAATAATTCTGATAATAGCAATTGTTACTCTAGAATGAAAATAATTTCAAGACCCAAATTGAGAGAAAAAGCCCACTAAAATATCATGCTATTGTGTCTTTTCTTCCCATAGTAAGTATAATCTAGATTGTCAATTGACTAAGAAAATCTTTTGTTCATCCGTATGTTTTTTTTGTAAATACACACTGCACAATATAATTATTAAAATGACTAAATCTATGGCTGTGAGATGGAAAACATTATTTATCTTGACCGATACCTCTGTTTTTATGGAATTGCTATTTCAGAAGTTTATCACTTTATTTTCAAGGTACAATATAAATTTACATTCGCAAAAGATATATTTGTGTATTTTATTAGAATGTTGGGTAGTGCGCTCCAACTGATCATCATTTGGAGTAGAACATTTTCAAAGAAGGCCAAGTCCAATGCATATGGTAGTCAGATGCTCGTCAGTGCAGAAGGAAATGACTTGAAAAGCCCTAATTATAATAATATATGTGAGGCTCCCTATCTGACTATTACTGCATTTGAGTTTGTAGATAATATGCCCTTTGGCCTCAACAAGCCTCTCTCCACTATAGTTTTTCTAATGTTATGACATCTGCCTGCTGGAGTGCTGTAGTCTCCTCAATTATTTTCCCATCTTGCTCTCCTGCTTTCTAATTTTCTTTATTTTTTAAGTTCAGAGTCCAGCATTATCACTATTTTCTTTAACTTGTTCTATATGATCATGCTTATTCATTTCATACGAATTTTTTATTTTCTAGATGATGTAATTATTATTTTGAGCGGGTTCAATAAAGAACAAAAGACCGTGTTCTAAGATGGATGCCTGAACAACTTAGGCAAAGGGTCAGGCTTCTGTGATGGGCTGAACCCCGACCTCATGGCCTTCAGACCCTTTTGTAGAGGAAAGGCACACCCACTGATACAAAGGTCCCATTTTCCTTAATGAACAGAACCCTGCAGTTGAAATCCCAATGCCTAGCTGGATGACCTTGATGCCATTAGGAGGAAGTCAAGGCCAAGAGACTCGGGTGTCCCCACATCCATGTTGGACACTGAGGGAAGAACCACAGAAATCTATTTAATTAGCATTAAAACAATCAAACGCTTTCTTCATTGAGATCACAGAGCCCAAGGTAAATTTGAACAATTGCTCTATCCAAGGGTATTGAGTAGCCAATTATAGGTTCTCCAAACTAGCATTCTTTCTGCATTCAGGAAACCTGCAGCTCACCCACACTCAGAAAGCTGGTTCTAACAGTGAAGGAAGATGACCTTCAGGCTGCAGCTCCTGATGACAGATACAGCAGGTGTTTTAAAGTTCATTTGACTGCACCGACCTGCATGAAGCTTTTCAATATTTGAGAATAAGTTCAAATATTCCCACTACAGGTTCCCGTCTCTGTTAAAGCTAGTCTCCACTATGTTATAAAAATAACTATATCTCTGTAACAAAATTTATCAACAGTAAAATTGTCACAATAAAAAAAATCTACCAAAATGATGTACAGGATCAAGTGAAGCCAAAATACCTGTCATGATTTGCATAATGTTCCTTTCAATACTTTTTCCCTTAAAGCTTTAAACTGATTTCCTACAACATCACAGCCTGTCCCAAGTCTGCCTTTTAATTATTGTGCTATCTATCTATCTAGTTGAGTCCAAAGTTCTGCAGAATGCTCATGCCAAACCTTGATAAACTCAACAGTTTTAATGTCCTTATGAAGAGCCACTCCAGCTGTAGCAGCAGCAGTCGATGTAATAATCTTCATAGCCACAGCAATTATCAGCCTAGTTTCTGTAGAATTCTTCTTAATGCTCTTGACAGGGCTGCCTCAGTCTGACTGGAATCCCGACAGTTATTCTTAGTGTGAGAACATACAAACTTTTAAAAGTAATGCTGAGGAACATTTTGACATTAATACATTACCCCTTTTATGTATGTCATAAGACTTATTCGACTGTCTCATAACCCAACAGGCTATCACTAGAGTGTATTATCCACAAGAAAATGAGGATTTGTTGCTTGCACATGGTAGGAACTCAGTAAATAGCCCTTCTGGAAGTATTGACTTCACACAGTATATTCTTACGTGTTGCAATAAGTTAGCAGTACAATATTCTGCCTACATATGTTTATTAAAACAAACAGATACAGTTCTCAAAACATAGATTTTATTTCAGGATTAGCTAGTAATTATTTAACTCATTCTTGGAACTGATAGAATTACTATTTCATGATCATATTTGTTATTTTATTCACAAGTATATCGACAGTTTGTTTAAGTCAAATTATCTTGGAAAATGTAAACACTCTGTATTAAAATTAAGCCTACCAAACTCTGCTCTATTTCATGATGATAATTCAAAACCAATGACAAATTAAATGGCTATCAAGCAAGAATCAGTTGGTGTCTTATGCATAATATTCTATTTGGCCTAACACAAATTTACAAAGATTCAAATAGATACTAATAGAATCAGAAGAAAAAAAGAAAACAGAAGTGTTTTTTTTCTGAGAGTTAACAACCAATAGCAAACCATTCCCACCATTGGTTATGAGGTGCCAAGCCTCAGTCTGCACCCAGATTCCACTTATCAATAAACTCTTGTACTTGAGGTACAAAGAAACATCACAAAAGAGGACAGAAAGATTGTAAAAGCCAGAATACCAGGAAATCTGACTTGAGATTGTGTCTCCTAGAAATGATAAGTAAACAACCCCCATGATACTTCAACGAGAGGCTGCCTACTTCAACAAGATGGCTGCCTAATCAAGACTAAAACGTGCACGATGATAATAGACATGTTAATGTGGAAAGAGACAATCTCAAGAACTTCCAACCCTAGATAAAGAGCTACAGGAAACTAATGACTACAGAAAAAGAGAAAATTCATCTTCTCCAGTAATATGCCCCCTAATTAGTTATCTGCTATAAAGTAAATGATCAACTCTAAAATCGTATACATAGAAGCAACATTGAGTGGACTCAACGGACTTTACAGCAGTGTGCACACACGTGTGTCCACATAGGCACGTGTGCACGTGTGCACACACACACACACACACACACACAGAGCAATATCATTTGTGCCAACATGAAAATGTTACTCTCATGTGTTAATGGAGACAATATAAAGAAATTTTCTATAAAGAAGATTCTCCCTAAACCCACAGCTGTGCACACATACAGATATACACAAATACAGCCACATACATATATCACACAGACACACGCACACACACACACACACACACACACACACACACAAATGCAAACACACATGTAACATTAACCACAAAGAAAAAGGCCATAAATTTAAAAGGCAGTGATGAGGGAAGGGACATGTCAGGAGTTGTAGGAAGAAAGGGGAAAGGGGAAATGACATAATTATATTTAATTGTCAAAACTTGTAAGAAAGAAGGAACACTTATGAATTGAGTCCTAAGTACATGAGTGAAATATTTGAATTCCTTGTCTGCCTTAATGTTTCAATACTACTGCAATAATTTAGTCACAGAGTCAATAGAAAAATAGATCTTTTACTTCTGTGAACAAACAATCCATTCTTCATTTCTTGCAAGTAGGCAAGAGTGTCAGAGCCATAATGAGAAAGTGTTAAAGAAAGCTCCTCATGCAGGACCATGGCTCTTACCTCTTCAGGTTTCTCATCTTTATCTGAAGTTACAGAGTGGGATACATTCTGTAGACATAGAAACATTGTAAAAGGTGTTTTATTTCTTTCTTCAGTTAATTAAATCATTGGTTCTTAGCACTGGATCCCTGGAGGTTTTAGACCTCCTACAATCTATTCTTAATCTTAGAACTGGAAGACTTGACCCTTCATACAGTCGAGAACACTTAAGTCTCCACTGCTGACTGAGCACCCTGACTAGCTCCCTCTGATCTCAGACTCTTCACACTACTTCTGTATTCCTGTCAGCTCTCACTGCCCCATTCTGTCTACTGTAACTGACTCTTCTGTAACTGACTAACTCCTTCTGAGCTCTGCCTCCTGTGTCTGCTTCCACACACTGTTTCTCTCTTAGGGATTAAAGGCATGGACCACCACTGCCTTCTGAATACTGGCATTAAAGGTGTGTCTACATTCCATCCAGACCACACAGGCCTCTGAATATAGACTGCTGGAATATAGACCCTTTCTTGCTTTCAAACAGGCCTACTTCTCTACATATTCCCCTTTCTGTTTAAGATATACATTGTGCTATGAAAATAGCTTTAACAGAGTTTAACTATTACAACAGGAGCAATTATCAATCCCATAAACTTAACAATCTGCATATCCTTTTGATAATCCACTTCAGCCACAGATGCCATGATTTTCCATCAGTCCTGAACATCTTTCGAGTTCTCTTCCTCTACAGCATTCTTCAACATACAGAAGTTGAAATGCCACTGAGAATGTTTCAAGTTATCAATAGAAATGGGAAAATACAAAGCAGCATATGAACTTCCTCTAAATCATCTGCACTCAATAAATACTAAGGCAAATTCTTGTGTTATTTCTTCCTGATGATAAATGTACTTAAGTAATTGGAAGTTTTCATTTGTGGAACTAGAACCTTTAGTCATATGGAAATTAGAGAGCGAGTCTTTTCATATGGAAATTTTTATTCCTCAAGTACACCAGCATGGAAGTATAGCCATTACTACTCCAGTCTTCGTAGGAAGTACCAGATCTTGGTGTTACATAATGTATAATGTATCAATTAATGTTTCAGATTAGGAAATTTTATTTACCACAAATACGGGGTCAATTCTTTTGAAAACAAGTGAAGTATTTAAAAATTGAGTAAGAGTCAACTTAGTATTTATAAAGCATACTTAAGTATGATGTTCACTATATAATATTACTATTAATTGTGGGACTCTTATGAATGGCCTATTACATATAGGATTGCCTTCTTTGTCCATGGTGAAATTTTTGTCTTACTACATCACAGCTTCATTAACTATTTTATAGTAATAAGTTATTAAGATTTGAGAGAATGGACAGTCCATTTCATAATTACTTTTTTACCTTTATGTTTTCACACTGTACTTTGAATGGCAGGACAGTAACATCACATACATTTTAAAATGCAAAGTCATTTAGAATTCATCAAATCTAGTGAGCTGTAACTTTATTTAACCAGCAGCACTTTTTTCAAATAAGTGTGTGTCTGGAATGTAGAATTAAAAATCAAATTGAAAATATAGCAGCCATATTAAACAAGCATGTAGCCCACAAATTTATTTGATAATTTCCACCTCTAAACTACTTTGTAACTACTCATAACTCTGACTTAAATTTAAAGACCTTCTTCTAATTTCTAAGAAATCAAAATATTAGTGTAATTAGTATAGAGATTGAAGATGAAACAGGTATTCCTATACTTTCACTTCTTTTCCTCTTCCTTTGGTCTCACAGATTCAGTGCCTATGGCTGACATGTGAAAGACAGGTTGTGATTTGGTTAACCACATCTTCGTCTAAGGGTGATTCAAAGTTTTAATAAAAGTTTTAGAGGGTTTAACTGGATATAGGAAAAACTCTGCTATGAATTGAAAAAAATAGTTGCAGAACCCCGTTCAGTTACTGTCCAATGGATGTGCAGAGATTAGAGGACAGTAGTGGAATCAATCAAGCATCATGGTAGCTCAGGGTCATGAGGATTAAACAAATGTTCGGCAGCTGTCCATTTCCTTTTCATCTACTACTTGTGACACTGCAAAGTCAGAGCCTTGGCTTTCTGAAGCAGCACATGCCGTGGTGTGTTATAAATAAATACTTATCATTCAAATTAGAAACACCACCACCCCAAAAGCCAAAACACATTTCTTTCTAGTCAACCCAATAAGGATAACTGATTTTATCACAGCAAGAGTTGAGCTCCCTCTAGAACAAATAATTCATTTTTCTAAAATCTGAATTTTGGGGATAATGCACTGTTGGGCAATATATCAATTATTCTGCTAATCACCATTTGATTAAACCAAAACAATTGTGTCTATACCAAATTAAACATCAGAATTTCTTCTTTTCATTCCTGGTAATGTTTTTTTATTCACCTATCATTGGTAAGATATCTGCCTGTACTTCATTACCATCATCAGAAAAGAAACACTCATTTTTAATTTTTAGATGTAGACTGTCCATCCATAAGTGAAATCTAAAAAAAAAAATCCTGTAAAGGCAAGGCTGCATAAATGATTCTAAAACAAATTGCTAAATATTAATAAATAATGACTTGGAGGTAAGACTTAAATGTGGAAATCTTCAATGGATATATTACACATTGCAACTGAATTAATTAAATGTGGCAAAATTATTTCATGGTCACCACACATTAGCATCAAACCAACTGAACACATTCTGAATATTCAGTATCATTTATGACAGTGAAAACTTACAAAAAAAAAAACTCAAATGGGTATTTTTCATTTATAACCTGTAGACAAAATTCACGGCTCAGGATGTTAAATTTTAAATACTCAAATTGTAACAGTGATTTCCTACTGATATTCTCTTCTCACTTTGATATGATCAAATACTGCGAGTTTTCATATTGAGTATAACTTTAAATTCAATTCTGAGTTCAAACATCTTTTTCTTATAGTTATGAGATTAAAGACAAAATTAGAGCTGCCAGGATGGCTCAGTGTGTAAAAACCCTTCCCATGCATGTCTACGGCATGAATTTGATCCTTGGAACCCACAAGAGTCGGTTCTTGATCAAACTCCAGTGGATAGCCCCACGCCCGAGAGTCTATAGACAGCACAACGTGGACTTGTGTTTAAAAAAAATTAAAAAAGACACAAAATTGGTATGATAGGAAGTGGAGACGGGTCGGAAGGAGGTGAATGAGGAAATGGCAAGCAAAGACAGGAGATCCACGTGGGAGCTGCTGAACCACGGCTAGTCTGAATCACGAACCACACCCAAGAAAAACACTGCTGCAGAAATGAGCTGACTTGAGGCTTCCTGGGTATGCCGTCCACACCGTCTTGTCTATTGCTGTCCTGGTTCGGCTCCACTTAACCAGCCATGTTCGGGAGATTTTGTTGGTGTAGCTTCTGATATTCCTAGGAGACACAATCTCACACTCCATCCAAGTCCCTGTCTCACTTCTGTGTCACTTTGTCTAGCAACCCACTGGGTGCAAGCAGGACTGTCTCTGTGATCATGGGATTAAAACTATGCAGTGGAGTCTTGTGGACTTAGCGGTAGGTGCACAGTTGCAGGCAATGACGGCTTCTGGCCCAAAATCCATCAGTAGTGTAGGTATGATCTTTGAGCATTGTCCTAAATCATGGCAGACCCTGTCTTTTGTGCAGGCAGCAGCAGAGACTATGAGATGGTAGTTGTACTGGCTGTGCCATGCCCAGAATATGGTATTACACAGCTTTCCTCCTAGTTTCCGGCTCTGGCATTCTTCCTGTCTCCACCTCGGCAGTGTTCCTGGAGCTAAAGGAGGTGGCATTAAACGGGTAACAGATCTTACAGCTCAACTACTGCTTCTTCTAAGGACACTGATCAGGTATGATTCTTTGCATTTTCTACAGTTCACTGCAAAGAGGTGCTTCTCTGATTAAATGCAAGCGTGGCAATTTTCTACCTGTACAAACATAAATACTTGAAAAGCAGTTTGGTTCCATATCACTTTAGATAAACAGTAAGTTCCACCTACATCCTCCGACCTCCCCAGACATAGATTACTTTCCTATGTTTACATTAACAAACACTTAAATAATGGAATATTGTTCAACTGATAAAGAAAAATGAGATTACAAAATCTGCAGGTTAGTGGATGGATCTAAACTATCATCCTGAGTGAAGCTACACAGACCCAGAAGGATAGGCATTTCCTCTTTTCTCTTAATTGTGGATATTATCCTTATGCTGCAGATTTGGGTTTTGCTTAGAAAACCCACGAGTTTAGGTAGCCGGTAAGGGACCTGAGGAATGAAGGCAACTTCCAAGTATACCGTTCTAACTGAGTAAAAGGGAAATTTGAATAAGGGAAAGGAAAGGGGTTTGGGAATGGAAGGGCATACATGGTCTCATATGTTGTGGTATGCTCCCTACATCCTTAGCATCTCTATGACTGTCATTATTAATTTTGGTATAGCCAATTTTACCATTAAAATTATACATACAAGTAACATTATGTGGACTGAACAGATTATATTTAGAGACACATGTATATTAATACATATATATATATATATATATATATATATATATATATATATATCTAAACACAGAACATAATTAGTTATAAAAGATGACAAACTTGATCTTTAAAAGTAACAGTAGTTGGATTCATGGGCATGATTCTGTGGGAAAGTCGTTTGCTTACCATGCTCAAGGCCCTGAGTTTCAAATCCAGCACCACAAAAATATAGAACTAAGTGACAGTACCAATGGTACGATTGTGACTTTACTCCATATGAACTATGTGAGAGAAGTAGACAGCTAGCACACAATTAAATGCCTGTGAGGTGCTTATTGTAAGAAAGTATTTAAAGAACTAATTTAGTGAAGACTGCAATAAGTCAAGGATGCGGAATATAATCTCCAGGGTAACCATTAAAAGAATAACACAAACGAGAGCCAAACAGCTGGTGCTGGGAGAAAAAAAAACCAGAATAATTATTCATCCTTGATAGCTTTTCAATTTACAGAGGTGAGCAATGGAATACTTCATTGATTTAATGAGTAATATATGAAATACTGCTTATTTTTCCTAATAATGAACCTATAATGAGTAAAATTATGTATAAAAACTTTGTGGTTACTTAAACCTTTTAAATTAATTTGTTCAAAATATTTTATTTTCCCTTAAAGCAAAGTTAGGACTAATAATTACCAACACTTGTATAGTTAAATTACACACTAAATTCATATATTAAATTATATCTACATGCCTGAAAAGTATCAAGTTAATCCATTAAGTGATGAGCCTAGTTGCTTAAACATTTCTGGAAGTAAAACTTACGATATTTTTAAAGCTACTCTCTATGATTTTCAGAGGATTTAAGTTGTAATTAGGTAAGATAAAAATGAGAAATTTATGCTGCCCATCAACATAGAAAAATCAGTAATTCATTAATTACAAGGGATTTATTTTATTCCTATACTTACTAATAATATGAACTCATCATAAAATATTTAGTAATAATTTTTTAAATAACACAAAATATTAACACCAAATAGGAAAGGCAAGAAGAATGACTAATCCCAGTAATCAAAATGGGTCATTAACATTCAAAGCTTATTATCCTAACCCCAAAGCTAACGAACCACTATATTTTACAAATTGCCCAAAGTACTTCTTGAAAGAATACTTACTTTCAATTTAGGTGTGGTTACGTATATCCACAATTCCAACATTTGTGAAGCAGAGGCAGGGGGACCACTACAGCTTTAAGACCAGCCTGTTATGCATAATGATTTCTAGGCTACCTGGTAAGATTCTGTCACCAATATATTTTTTTTAAATCCCTGAAAGGTAAATGAGAGAAAACATCCTATGTCTAGATGAAATTTGCATTAGGGCTTAGAGTTTTAACTCCAAACAACTCTGTTTGCATAATAAATTATTTATATTTTAATAGCTCACAAGCCAATCTCTCTAGAATCAAGGGCAAAATGCCGTCTCAATTGAAAAGGTTGTAAATGTTTCCTACTGTATAACCACAGCATGTACACACGACAATCAGAAGTTGTGCCATATTTTTTGTACTTGAAGACAGTCCAAGCCTTTGTAGCAGAAACTGAATGAGAATATAATTCACAAATCATTGTATCATTATAGCAGCGGACATGTCTAAATACCCGACTCCACTCACTGAGTTTAATGCTGTGAGCGATGTGTTCAGCCTCTGTTACTCTGCTTTCCTGCCTTCCTTTCTGCTCTTTAATTTTGATCCAATTAGGAAAATTTTAATCTTTATTTTAATCTTCCTGAGAGAGGCTTTGGGTTTATTTTGGAGAAATATGTTTCCATGATAGTAAAGAAAAAGATTGGGATAGAAAAAACTTAGTTTTGTTTAGGTACTAGTTCTTTTAGAAGTTTTCTGGTTATGTCTGAGAGTGGGGACTTCCTAAACTACTAGTGCCCATTCCTCAGAGGAATTTTCCTCTTCTGCTTGTGGAATTTTTAGGCTTAGTCTAGCTGGTATATCTGTTTCTGGTAACAAATGCGTGAGAAAAACACGATCATTCCAGTGTATTATGTGATTCTACATAAATATTCTTTCATGAACCTCCATGGCACTCACAACGGTCATATTTGACATTCTTCATTGCATTGACGAGAAAAAGAGATTGGTATTATTATAAATAGAAACCTAGCAGCAGCTCACAATTACATCGTGCATAGAAAAGCATTGTAACTACTTTTCACATTATTTATTTGTCTACTCCATTCTCTTTTCATATTGTAATCAGCCTAGGGTAGGCTATATTTATTCATTCTGGTAATGCTGCAGATGCCAGGAGGGAGCAACCAGCCTCAGGGGTCTCTGACATAAGTTCTATCACAGAGTACCATGAAGCATGGGGAGCTGAATGTAAGCTAACCCCTGCTAGCAAGGACAGGGACACAAATGAAAGACAATTAAAACAATGCTTTCGTGAACTGTGATAAGAAACGTTAGTTAATTGAGTGCTAATTGGACAGTAATGAATTCATAAGCAAAATTCAATTATGGCAATGAGGGAAAATATTTAAGAATGCCTTTTTATTACAGTGAAAACAAGAGCCACTCAGATGTTAGCATCATTTAAAATCTCATGATAATTAGACTAAGCATATAACAAAATAGTAGGACAAACATGTTGTAATCAGTGGAACAGAATCCAAAACAGATCCTTTCGAAAAGCTACTTGCCCAACCTGGACATTGACTAGAGAATTTCTTTTTATAACGCTAATGGACAGACAATTTTGGTTTGTAAAGCAGCAAGTACAACGCGACCGTTCCTTGTACCGTCTCCCATGGTCTCCCGTCATCGATCCTCACTTCAGAGCTGCGTCTTTGATGAACTAATATTAATGCTCTGACATTGACTCATCATTATCGAAAATCCATGGAGCATCGGAACTCACTGTTGACAAGTATTCTATGGATTGACACTGGCGAGCAGCCAGCATCAATGGAGAGTCACAGAGAGTAGATTCACAGCCACTAAACCCTCTGTTCTGCCGACTCACACCTGAGCTGATAACCCGGAAACCACTGATCCTCTTACATCTCCATAATTTTACTCTTTCTGCTATGCCATAGGATGAAAATATCTTCTTTTCATATTGCCTTTTTACTTAGCAAATTTGCTCAGTTTCTTTTCAGAACATGTCAGCTCATTGCTTTTTAGTGTGGAATAACATCCGTTGCGTCTAGTAAACCTCACCTGTCCCCCTCATCTATTGAATTGGTTCTCAAGCACAGCAATTGTGAATAAAGTTTCTATAAATAGCCCTGTGATGTTTATGTCAACACTAGTTATCCAATCCGTTTGGTGTATGTCTAGTTGGAAAGGAACTTCCAAGCCCTTCCTCAAAAGCGGCTCTTCAGCCTGGGATTCCTCAAGGCTTCCGAAGCGCTGCCTTCAGTTCCTACATCGGGCAGGAGCAGGTGTCCTGGAGGGCAGCCTGCCAACAGGAGCTGAGATTTCACTTGAAATATACTAACTTCCAATTGGATCCTAGTTCAGGTATGGTTTTTCAAATAAAATCTATAAAAATATGTCTCTGATCGTCTTTTCTTACGCAATATCCAAAAAAATTTTTTTCTTTTAAAATGTAGAGTTATTTTTAACACAATCTATTTATGATGCTCAGATGGACTCTCTTATCCAGATCATATTCAGATTCTCAGACAGAATATTTTGTGATTGTCCACCATACTCCACACTTCTGTTTTATGGGATGAGGACACAAATGTTACGTGTATAAAATAACTAAAAAAAATCAATATTTATTTCTGAAGTTTTAAATCCTATGTAATTTGATTTTGTAGTTGAACTTTGAGATTTTTTTTTTCCTCCTTTCTTCTAACTATCTATCTGTAGTAAAATATTTTATTCTTCAATTTCATCCAAATTATTCCCAGAAAAATAAATTATCTTTGATTTATATGTACTGTGCGTAAATTAACAGAAAATTTAAAACACTGGTACAGATTCATACATTTTCTTTTCGTTAAATACAGTGTCAGAATAGCCAAGTAAGGTATTTCCAGGGACACAGTCAGTCAACCTCAACAAGTCTTATTACCTATATTTGGCTCTGTACCCTCAGGGATCATATAAACCACATGAACAGATGACTGCGCAGGAAAAATCTGCATTAAGAAAAAAATTGAGATTTTGGTTTCAGCTGCCTGTCCATTAATGACACAAAGTGCTGACAAGCAGAACAGGAGCGAGCCGTGTGATGTCAAGGCCTCCGCGATGAAGCCTCATCGCTTCACTGTGGTTGATGGGTGAGTGATAACATCCTCGAGAGTAGACATGCACGTCATTAGGAATAGCTTGGAGTTTTTCTGCATAAAGGAGTTATTACAGTATGATTACCCTGGAATGATGATTCTATGGAGTTAGAAAACTGTCATTGCTTATGAATACTTAATAAGTAAATATTTTATATTTTTATCGTGCTGGAGAACATCATATATTTAGAGTCTAATGGTGCAGAATAGAAATTTCTTGGGTAGTAAAAAAAATAAGATGGTAGCAGATTCTACAACATCAAATGCTCAAGTGTTTGACATTAATAACTGTAACCAATTCATGAACTATTTATCAATTTACAGGGAAACTACAAATAATATACTGAGGTTGTTACATGAATAGCAAATAATCTTTTAGGCTTGTGAAAACTGTGGTCTCCCATGTGCTTCACAGATTAAATCATGAGTGTAGCTCTCATATTTTAGCTGCCCAACTGAGACGTATCAAGATTTTCCTAATTTATGTCTCTTCCTTCGAAACTTTTTAAAACTAACATGATGAATGATGTCAAGTGTTTCAAAATAATCACAGGTTTCTTGTTACGATACAAAACCAGGGAATTCTTTCCATATCAAACTCAACTCAATGGAAGTTAATAAAATAATTACTTAAAAATTTATTTTCCAAAAAACGTAGAATATATTACAACTGTACTTGGTGCTGGGAACACTCTCAAATTGCAAAAATATACTAGCATCATTTGCAACCCTGGAATTAAAATGAAATCATTGATAGGGAATTTTCATTGCAAATCTAAATCTCAAAATTTAAGGAAAATAGTTTGTATCACTTCCGTTTTATCAGATAGTATTAAGCAAAATATTTTACTAAAGAACATAATTATGTCTGTAACCTAATATGTACTAACTCTTGAACTTCTTTGTCTAAAAAATTTTTGAAACATAAATTTTAAATTTGAGTGTGTTCCTAGAGGTAAGTTGTCCAACTAATTTATTTAATTAAAAGGTGAAAACACATCTGTAAAGGATTTTCAAACCATTTTTGCCTGTCTTCTCCTCCTGTGCTCGCCTTCTTTCCTTTCTCATTTATTCTAACTATTCTGTTCTACCGCGAATGCAAAGTTTATTAGATAATGCTTCTAATGAACTCATTACATTTGTAACTAAAGAGCAAAAAAGACCCCTCAAGGACGCCTCTGAGTTTTCCATGCTTTTCTCTGTTCTGTACCCATGAATGTTAGCTTCCTATTGAGCTGAATACTGAAGTTTGGGATCTTTTGTGGCTTTAGTTAATATTATATATTGATCCGGTGGTTCTCTATGGCATTTGCCTCTATTTTTCTATATTGTAGAACATGTCGACAACGCAGCTCTTCTCAGCAGGAACAATATTCTCGGGAGGAATTTGAGGCTGGATTGCCTGGAGTGTTGCAGGCAAATTTTCATCGGGAAGGAAATGAAGCAAAGAGAGTTACATTGCCTAAATAAATTAATTGATTTGAGACATGGTGTTGGGGCAGGGAAATTCCTTTACTGTCTACTACTTAACTCAAAGAGTGGGCTCTGGTAGCAAGGGTTTTATTCTCCATCCTGTGTGTCTCTCTTGTTCTTCACTCCACCCAGAGCGATTAGTGTTAGCAGCCTGGGGGCATGAGCTGATTTCTCTCTACTCAGGCAACTTTTTTTCCCAACATTTATTATAGAATTTCACATTCATATCTCCTTAGCAGGTTACCTGAACTGAGTTCTTAGCGATGCTTCTTAGCGGTACTGTTACAGAAACAGCAATTTGGATCTAAAGATCGTTTTTAGTAGGACATGAAAATCACAAGGTATATCTTGGGGAAATCAATCTTCTAAAAACCTGCTAGTATTGACCACATGTCTACAAATGCCTCTTATACTATGGCTTTCAATATATATTTCAATATGTGTTATTCCAAAGCTTTCAATATATATTTCATATATATAATATAAATTAGTTATAGAACACAATTTATAATATATAATTATATAATATATGTAATATTTATATCAAGAGCTTTGGAATGATTTGTATTCCAAAAAGTATACTCTAAATGATATTCTAAATAATATATTAAAGTATATATCATTAAAATACCTTGATATTAGTCATTCTTACATCAAGTTTCCATTGAAAATCATCTTTCATACATATAAACCTGATACAAGAAATTGCCAGATTATGAAAATCTGTGCCCATCACAACAGCCTCTCATGTGCATATAAAACTGGCTGCATTTAGAGAAAACAAACCAGTTCGATCCAGTTCAAAAGGGAAATGGGATTCAACTGACATAATTACTGATCTCAGGAGTAAGGGTCTGACTTCAAGGTTAGAAGATTCAAGGCTACTGTGAATCTTCTTCTTCTTCTTTTTTTTTTTAACTTTCTGTCTGTTTTCGATTTACCCTAGGACTCGCAGCTGTCATTGGTTGAAGGTTTAACAGTTTTCAGTGTTTATTATTGCAGATGCTAAAGATGTGTGTGATTTCTCATGCAGAGCATGTAAGTTTAAAAGGAGAGAGTGTGCGTAAAGTACCTTTAAAATGATCACTTGCTCCTCTGTATCTATGCCCAATCCCACTCTGTTGTTCTCTTATCATATATTCTCTTGATTCATCTGTTTCTTTTAGTTTTAAAAATTACCGTTGTGCTAGCATGAAGTGCAGGAGCACCATGGAGGAACTGTAACATGAAGTAAATGCTCCCACTTAGGAGAATGAAATTTTCTATCAATAAAAAAGATTCAAGGAGTGAGTTCATCCCCCATTTCTCTTGGTTCTCTGCCATCTAGAATTAAAAGAGATGTTAAGATGCTTGAGTTGGATTAAGGTACAGCTGGGGATTAAAAATAACAACAAATAAGCAAAACGTCGGAGCAGTCAGAATTTCCTCGGGGTTACTTGGGTCAGAGATTTTTTGCATAGTAAGAGGCTGATGAAAAGAGGAAAATGGTTGGAACTGGAGATATCCTGCTACATCTCTGTCTACTGTGGAAAAGAAAGGGGGGTGCTAATTGTATGAATGAAAAGGGAGAGAAATGGTCTTTGTGGTCTGAGGTCATTAAGATTCACAAAGGAACCCAAATCAGTTTTTTGGTTCTAGGACAAAAATAGTAGTTCAGCAGTGTCTGCAAAGCCCAAGTATCTGGGTAGGAGAATGTCAAGCTTAAAGATGCTAAACATGAAGTCCTGCATGAAACGCCACACTCCCAAAGGAGTGAGGACCCTAAGGAGAAGGGTCAGCAGAAAGAGGAGCAGCCACACAGAGAGAAGGTGGAGGAAGAAGGTGGAGGCTGGAGGAGAAGCCGAAGCGTGAGGAGCGCCCCCTAAAGGTGGTGCAGGCTTGTGAGCAGGTGGAACTGATAAGGAGGAATGGAAGAGGCCCACTGAGCAGAGCTTTGCTCACACTGATGAGAAGGCAGGGAAGGCTCAGGAGGAGATGCTGGCAGGGAAGAAGGCAGCAGCCAAGAAGATGGAGGAGGCAGGGGCTTGCAGCGCAGGAAGCAGGAGGCTCAGGTGGCTCCAACAGGAGGGAGAGGATCGGCACCATCAAGAGATGCTGCAGCTGAGGCCAAGCAGCTGGTAGAGCAGCGTAGGAGCTGCAGGAGGAAGAGAGAGGCAGAGGGAGCAGGAACGGAGGAGGGAGAAGGAGCATCTTCAGGCCAAGAGGGAGATGCAGGAGAGAAAGAAAGGAACGACTTCAGAAAGAACTGGAGGAGAAGAAGCAGGAAGAGCAGAAGCACTTGGCTGAACCACTGCAGTAGGCGTACTGCTACAGATATTACAGTTTTACACATAACTGTTCAACAAACTCTGGTGCACCCAACTTCATAAAACAAAACAAAACAAAGCAAACAAACAAACAAAAAAACATTGGAATTAAAGAGATCAGTTTATTTCATCTCAGGAGTAGTAGGTTAAAAAACAAACAACAACAACAAAACAAAACAAAAAAAACCCCACTTTCTCTAAGAGATCATGTAGACAAAACAATAATCAGAGAGATATCAGAATTGACTGATATTATACTCCAAATAGACTGACAGATGTGTAGAGAAAGTTGCATCTGAACTCCCCAAATATAATTCTACTCAGAGGCCATGATGCTTCTGTAACATAGATCACTTTATGAAACACAAAACAAATCTCAAGAATTCAGACAAAAATGAAACAATTCCTCGTATCCTTTGGTATTACAATTGAAGAAGCTTACAAACAATAGCAAAGAACTCTCTAGTGCTCGTGGAGATTAAATAACAGATCACTGGGTGATGAATGGGGTTCAAAGAATAAATTAAGAAAGACATTTTTAAAATCCTAGAATTGAATGTAAATAATAGCATAAAACAACACAAACTTTGGCACACATTAAAAGCAGTCCTACCAGGAAAATTTATAACACTAGGTTCCTTCATTAAAAATATCAGAAAGGCCAAGCTGTGGTAGCACATGTCTTTAATTTTAGCACTTGGGTTTCAGAGGTAATCGGATCTCAGGGAGCTAGAGGCCAGCCTGGTCTAAAGAGTAAGTTTCAGGACAGCCAGAGTTACAACAGAGAAACCCTATAGCAAAACCAAACAAAAGTATCAGAAAGAGCACAAATACATGACTTAATGACACAATTCAAGAATTGGGAAATCTAGATCAAACCAAAGCCAAAACCAGTAGACAGGGAAATTACTGAAATCGGAGCAAACCCCATTAAAATATAATTAAAATAAATTAACAGATCTAAAAGCTGGTCCTTCAAAAGGATGAACAATATCAACATAACTTTGGCTTAGACAAAAGAGGGAAAAATAACCCAAATTAACATAATAAGCACTCAATAAGCTAATATTACAACAGATACCAAAGACATTAGAATATGGTAAGGGGATGCTTTAAGGACCTGCAGTCTGCTAAATTAGAAAATGTAAAAGAATTGAATAGGTTACTTAATTTACTCAAATCACTAAAGTTACATCAAGAAGAGATAAAAAGAAAATTTTGGTATGTATAAGAAGATAGAAGCAGCGATTTAAAAAATGTGTCCCTACTGAGAAAACAAAAAACAAAACAAAACAACAACAAAAAACCCTTTATGCCCAGAGAAATTCACAGAAGAATTCAACCAGACTTTCAAAGAAGATCTACAGCCAATCTTTCTTAAACCACTTAATAAAGAAAAATACAGGTAATATTCAAGAAGGTTATATGAAGCTATAATACCATCACCAGGTTAGGACACATCAGGAAAGAAAACAGCATGTTCAAATTCCCGATGAACTAGCTAAGAAAATACTTAGATACTTGCAAACACAGGCATATATCAAAAAGATCAGCCACAGAAATCCCATTCACTTTACCATGGAGTTACAGGGATAGCCAGTAAAGATATTAGATCATAAAAGTAAACTTAGAAAAATCACATGATCAACTCAATAGTTGCAGGGAAGCCTTTGACAAAATCCAATGCGATTTTATCAAAACAATCCTAGAGATATTAGGACTAAAGGAAACATCCCTCAGTATAGTAAAGGCTGTATATCATAAAGCCACCGCCATAATTGCCCTAAAAAAGAGTACATAAAACAAACACCTTTCCTACTATGAGAGCTAGCCTTTAGGGAGGAGCTGTCCACTGTACTGCCAGCTCCATTCTTCTGAGTCCTGCCTCTGAAGTGAGCTGACATCTTCAGAAATAGGGACTTACTATCTGATTCTGAGAAGCAGTAAGGGAAGCAATGATAGCCTATGTGGATTTTTGGCTAGATCTCTAAGAATCCCAGGAACAAAAGGTCAACAGGGATTTCCCATGGCTTCTGCTGAGGATTTTGTTAGACAAAATCCTGCTTTTGGTGAGCTTGGAGCACTATCATGCCGTTTCCGGACACAAGAAAGTGTGCAGTTAACTGTGCTTTTTTTCAGACATCCGTGATGTTCTTCATTCCTTCTCCCTTCTCTCTCCCTTTGTTCTCCTGTCTTGCCTCTCCCCAATCAAAGCCCCTCACCCACTTCCCCCTTTCCCTTTCATAGAAGCTGTGTACTGCTTTCCCTCTCTATAGATTCTTCCCTATTACTGTGATCCCTTTTTACTTTCCTGGTTTCTGTGGTTACTCCACATTACAGACTTTACACATGAAAAAAGAGAAGATAGGATATTTATCTAAGTCTTGTTGACCTCATTTACAATAATATTTTCTAGTTAATCTATTTACCTGATACTTTTGTTCTAATTTTCATTCTTCTTTAGAGCCAAATAGAATTCCATTGTGTGTATGTATTACATATTTGTTATCCTTTCATCTATTGGAAGATATCTATTTTCTTTTGTTTACTAGCTATTACAAAGAAAGCACGAACAAGAATTGCTAAGCAGGTATTTTTGGATTAGTGTTTACAGTCCCTTGGGCATAGGCCAAGAAGTGGTGTATCATTGTCACATGGTAGATTTATTTTGACTTTTTAAAAATTTCACACTGATTTCCAGAGTGGCTGGACTGGTTTCCAATCCTATCAGCAGGGAATTAGGATCCCTTTCTCCTTACATAATTTTTTTTTTCTAGCAGCATTTGTTGGAAGTTGTTATCTTGACCTTAGCCATTATGATTTAGCTGTAAAGGGAGGAGAGAAATCAATTCTCCCACCCAGCTATGATACCTATAAACCACATCAATGACACAGCACAGCAAGGTATCCCCAAAGATCCAATAGTAGCTCTTTTATCTTAGAAGTAACTGAAAGCTATCTAATGAGCCTGTTCCATCAGAGAGAATTGATGCATGATGCTATAAACCTAGATGGCTATCCATGACAGGTGAGGTAATGGGATAGACCTATACAGAACATACTAATACTACTTTCTTAAACCAGTAAAATTTCAAATTTCATTTTAAATACTTACCTATATAATCACTGATTAAGTGTGGCTCTCAATCTTCATCAAAGAGGCATCTTTTTTAATGCTGCAGATGGAGACCTTTATAGAAAGCCACAATTGGTCAATGTGCAGAAAGAAGTAACTGCAAGGTGCCTGACCCCTGTGGATACATTTAAAACACAACCCCTACACCTAAGGCTCAGAGGACATCAGAGAATAGGGAGTAGAAAGGCTGTGTTAGCCAGAGGACCAGGACATCTGCTATAAGATTTTTTCTTCTATATGGGACAGGGAACCTGCACCCATGAAATCTCAGCAATATTGTAGTCTAAATAAAATCTGAACAGAAACAACATCAGTTGACATTTTATGGGTGAAAGAAATCTCACAAGGCCCCATGCCTAGTTGAAGAGTCAAAGACGATTAGTGAATCCTGAGAGAGGGAAAATCATTTTCCATCAGGGTTGAGGCCTCTCATTGGTTATATGTAGCAAGGAGTCAGACCTAACATGTACACATATAATCATCCTAAATAGACTCAGTGTTTTGTACACACACACACACACACACACACACACACACACACAATAGTTGTTAAAAAATGAACAGATTAGGTTTACCTGCAAGTTAATACATGAATCTCATAAATTATGTGAAATGATGCAAATACAAAGAAAAACTCAATTTTGTGAAATTTTAACTTTAATAACTGCTTAAACCCAGTCAGGTTTTAATTCAGAGTAAGTGCTAGTGTGGAGAGAGAGGATGCTAGCCATATTCTCTTTCTGGATTTGGACAGAAGCTTCACAGGTACATTGGCAAAATTCACATGTCTCGCAACATGATGTTTGGCAGATTCTGAGCTTTTTAAAGGGAAAAAATGTAGTGGGATATAATTTTTCACTGTCAAGTAGTTTCTTTTTTTATGACTTTGACTACAGTCAGAGATGAAACAGAAAGTATTTTGTAAGTCAGATGAGTGAAGCTAATATAGGTTTTTCTAGATACAACTGAATGATAAATGAAAAAATCTCATCTTGTAAATTATCTTGATTTATAAGATTGTTGTCAACTGAAATAATCAGAAATAAAACATATTCAAATATAACCTAACATTTGTCATCTTTTAGTATCAATTCATATATTATAAAACAAGCTAATTACTTAAGGATGAGAAATGTATCAACATATTTTTGGAGTACTCGAAATTATTTAAATTCAGGCACTAAAGGGAGCCTTTTCTTTACATTTATCTATTTATTTTTGTATCATTGTTAAATATATATACATTTGATTGTATATGATTTGCTAATAAATAATTAGACAATTGAGATTAGCCAGACTTATATATTTCAACAAATTTTTAAAGTTAGCATAGCCATTCTGAGACTGTGGAGCTTCAAAATGAATTTTAAACATTCACTACCAATTATATTTCTATGTCCCTATCCACCACAACTCCCAAAATGTCCTTGACAAGTTTGAAACTAGAAAAAAAAGAGCTTTGTATCTTCTTTTAAATCTCATGTGTCCTTTAACAATAATTCACTCTACTTTATCACCTGATATTGACCGCTCCTTGTTTCCTTTCTGCATGTTGTACTGTGCATACATGTTCATCTGTTCACACGCGCACGTGCACACACACACACACACACACACACGGGTCTGCATGTAAGGGAGAGCATGTGGGTTTTTCACTCTGAGATTGTGTGACAGCTATCATTTAATCTTACACATTATAAGTTCATCCATTTTACTGTAAATTTGACATTCTATTTTTCTTTAGAGCCAAATACTGTTGCAGCTTATATATGCCAGATTCTCATTATCCATTCTTCAATTGATGGACATCTAGGTTGGCTCTATTTTCCTTGCTGGAGTAAATAAAACAGCAATAAATATGGGTTTGCAAATGTATCTCTGGTAAAGCATGGAGTTCTCTGAGTTTATGCCCAGGAGTAAAATGTCTGGATTGGACGGTAGTTCTCTTTGTAATTCTATGAAGCAAAATTTCCACACTGACACCAGAAATGAAGAAGGTTTTTTCCTCTGTTATAGCCTATGAAACACGTGCTGTCAGGTAACCATTTTGATCTAGCCATCCTGACTTGGATGACTAGTTATCCCACAGGAATTTTTATTTGAAATTTTTTATTTGAATTTTCCTGATGGCAAAGGACACTTAGCGCTTTTCCAAATAGTTATTTGCAATTTCTGTTTTTTTAAAACCATTAATTAAATTCAGTAGAGCATTTTTGATTGGAAATCATATATACATGTGTACACACACGCACACACATGCACACACACACACACACACACACACACACACATTTATATATGTGGGTAAAAGTAGCAGGGCTCCTGCCTTTAAAGCTCATTGAGTTAGTTCTCTCCCAGGAGCTACCAAACCAGTAGCTCCTCAGTTCCTGATGGGATTCTGAACCCACATCTCCTAGTCCATGTTCTGATTTTGCCTGCTTGAGCTTGTATAGGTCGTCTGTAAACCAAACGGATTTCTTCTTTATTTCAGATCATTCTTTTAATTAGTTCTTTGATATGTTCACACAATATATTTGCTCATGGTCACCCCAACTTCTCTCATATCCATTTATACTTCCTTCCCTGACCAACTACCTTTTTTTTTTTTTGACTCATCAAATTACAAATCCATAGTTTGTAATTGAAAGTGTGGCCTTCTGCTTGAATGGCCTACCTGCCAGTGGCCACACCTTTAAGTAGATGGATTCTCCCTCCTCCTGCAGTTATCAGTTAATAATAGTTCCTTAGCTTGTTGAATAATTTCCTGTTCACGACCACCTTCTGTGGTGGGATTTTGTTTGTTTGGAAATATGATAATCCTGCTGTGTGTTCATCTGCTGAGATTCCTGCATGTGACTGTCCTGCTATGTCTGGAAGACATCTTTTTTTATTCATTGTAGACATCTATTTCTTTTGGCTCTTACATGACTCCTCATTTTATTTGCAATTATCCACGAGCATTTAAAGGACTATAGCAAATATTTCCATTAGGGCTGAACACTGCAGTCTCTCAGTGCCTTTACCTTGACCAGTTGTGATTCTCGGTGTTAATCACCATCTACTGCAAATAGTGGCCGCTCTGGTGAAGGCTGAGAAAGGTAGTAATCCACATGTACAGCCATGTCTCACTAGGAGCCATTGTCAGCTGACTTACTACATCCTGAAACTCCAGTTTGAAGGGAATCAACATTCCCCCGCTTTGGGTACTTGCATGAATTTGGCAGGCACACACACAAACAACATACATGAACAAAAATATAAAATATAAAATATCAAATATAAAAAATTTTGAAATCAATATTAATAACTTTAAAAATTATATTAAATTTTTAATGTGTTATTAGTATTAAACAAGCATATTGAAATTATTGAAACTAATGATATTAAAATATTAGCGAAAGCTGTAAAAATAAAACATACATAAACATGCCACTTAAATATGTGAACTTTATTCTTAGCATTATTTCTCAGTTTTTATTTTCTACTTTTAAGTAAATGTTTATTTTCATACTTCAAGATTTTCATGCAACCAATCCATAATACATTAATCCTTAGAAATAGTGCTTGTTTACCAAATTCATTTTGTAATTTTATACAATATTATATTAGACATTTTCTATACATTTAATAGGAAACAATTTGGAGCTGATAACTTACTTTCTAATTACAGTTTTCAGAAACAGAAATGTTGGTGTGTTAAAAAAAATCCATCAAAATTAAACTTACTAAATATCTATTCAATTCTTGAGAAGTGTTCTATTTCCAAATGTTTTTATGTCACAGGTAATAAGACTGAAGTCTGAAATGTACCTGACCACAACTCTTGGGAAACCATAATCACATGTGCCAGAACTAGCTAAAGCTTCAGTAACCTCTCCCACTCTCTCTGCAGACGCCACACTTAGTGTCTCCTGGTGCTGAGGAAGACTTCCCTCCATTGTGTGAAGACCTTCATAAGGAACCCCTGCCTGTTGTGGTCCCCATTTGTATTGCCTTTGTGCCACCTTGCATCATATGTATCAGAATTCCTATCCACAGTTTCCCTGCTTCACCTCTATGGTTATATATCAACCACTCCCAACCCTCCAGTTTAGCCCTTTCCTTCAGATCAGTTTTCCCTGGTGTATTACCTCGTGTTTTCCAAGCTGTGTCTAATTTGGTCTTAGCCTTTTATGTCTCATGCTGGCTGATCGTTCAATAAGTGTAGCATAATTGTGTGAAATCTGATGCCATACTTTGTTTTGGAATAGTTCCCTGAACTCTAAATACCTGAGCATGAAAATAATTAAGGTGATGTATTGAATACATTGATTTTCTTGTACAAAATATTCAATATGTTTCTTAGATTTAGGGCACTCAAAGGCTTCCTCTGAATGATGGTAAGGCCTATTTAGTTGCTCATGTACATTCCGTAAATCTCACTGCTTCCACATTTCTTTCCATTGACAATAGCATAAGTTATTCTATGCAGGTTGTCCAGGACTCTTTTTAGTTAGCACCAATATGGAATTGTCTAGGAAACCAGGTTTATATGGAAAAGCACAAGCAGTTGGGAAAAAACAGCAATGATAATTATTTATATCAGTGTAGAAGAAAGCAGTGCTGTCGGGGTTCTGAACCTATGGCTTTGACAAGCACACAATTGTATCTCCACAAAAGGGTTGCGTTGGCGACCTTAAAATAATTTACATGACTTATACAGGCATAAAGAGAAGCTCCTAACTCATGTCAATAAATTTTAAACTAGTAAGAGCGTTCTAGATAAGTACAATGACATATTCCTTAGAACACGGAATTATATACAGCATTCACACAGTTACGTATTTCTTAGTAATATACTCTTGACTTGAGTCCAGCCACATTTCTTAATAGGTAAAATAAGGTGAGATATTATAACTGAAGTTGTGAATACTGGTGAGGGCACTAGCCCTGCTCTCCTGTCCCCCAAATTCTCATATCTTATACATTTGGGGTGTCTATGACCAATAGCTAGCCCCTTTCCTCAAGAAGAAAAGTAATCAAGTTCATTGACTATAAATTACACACATGTCATATATGATACACACACACACACACACAAATATATTTGACTTTTGTTCCATAAGTAAAATTTGTAGATCATTTGTTATTCCTAGGCTATAGTCTATATTTACATTATATCTTTAAGGTAGCTTCATAGCAGGGTATATAACAAAAATCAACATTTTCTTTTAGCACAATGGACTTGAAAAGAGTTAGCTGTGACTATTAGAGCTCTCAGTACTAAACATTATCAGTTAAAATGAATTTTTGTTGGAAGTTTTTAAGTATAAAGTGCTGTTAAAGAGGGCACTATACAGTCATTGAGTCAGATTTCATGGATGCTTAAAAGTACTTGTAATTGAAAATGAGTAAATTCAGGAATGATTGAATCTAAGCGAAACATTATACTTACACCATAAGCCATGTCGCATTTCTATAACTGTCTATGGTCCACTGCCATTTTGAGACATGGTCTAAACTCCTAACTTTCTAAACAATGTGACCACTGCTTTATTAAATTCCTGCTTTCTGCGTTTCGTGTCTCAGTATTATAGTACTCCTCTAGAGACCTCTAAGGCCTCACCTTCATACATGCCTCTAGCCGGTCATTTTCCAGTAGCCTTGTTTGCGGGCTCCTTACAGTTCTCTGTGGGGCACAGGGCATGGCGCCATGGCATCACCAGCTGGTAGAAAGCCTTGGACTCTGATATCTCATTGCCCCAGATCTGTGCTGATGCCCTTGTGTCACCGGTGGTCAAGGGAGATTTGTTGCCTCGGTACATGCTTTACAATGGCTTCTCTGGGTGGACAGCTAGATACATTGCATCTGGACAGTACCTGTGGGGTGTTAATGCCAGATGTTTCTCCTGTGGAGATATTTATCAAAGTAAGCAGCCTGGTTTATTTATGTGTCCTTATACTAAGGCAGCAACCAGGGAGGATCTGAAGGTAGAAGACACGGATTTTGTGCAACTCAGTAAGGCTATTAGTACAGTCTGTCTTGTTTCGGTTTAGTTGTATTTGTGGGAGGAGAAATTCAGTCGGGACCTCATTCTGTAGAGTAGCCTGGTGAGGAACTCATTCTGTAGCACAGATTAATCTTAAACTCACAGCCATCATCCTGACTCCGCCTCCAAAGTGCTAAGGTTATGGTCAGAACCATACCTGCCTACCACATCCCTAGAGACTTTTAAACACCTAGAAAACTTGTGAAGAATACATGAAGGTGGGATAGTATGCATGAAATTAATCATCTTATGAAAATTAAATGTATGTTCATGCTATCCAAAGTCCACAATGTTTCAGGCTTACTAATTAATGATCTTTCCTTAAAACATGGTAGAACGAACCCCAGTTGCCCTCAGTCCTTCCTTTCAAGTAAACTATTATCAGCAGTTCTGGGAAACTCCTGTAGACTCTTTTCCTGTAGATTCCTGATTGTGACCCTATATTTCCTATTTCCTATTCCCCGAAATTACTATCCTGTGGTCTTAGAAATTTGCAATCATGCCTCAATCTCTTCTCTGGTTTACTTTCTTGTTTTTCATGGCTTACACCTGCCTTTTCGACCACTAGGCCCATCCCCCTTGCAGGCTCCCTGGATTAATCATGCCTTTGCTCCTCATCTTCTATGCAGAAAATCCAATACCTGTTCAGATAGATGTCTTTTTCTATGTCAAGGCAATATTTCCCATCAATTTTCCCCAGGAACTACACATCTTCTAGTTTCCGGACAGCAAACTGAGCTACTCCAGCTCCTGTCAGCTCACCAAAGATATGATTGTTCCCAGCTCTGCAGGGGTTACGTGCATTCCTGTATAGGAGGGCTCAGCCTACTCTGTAAACACTACTTTAATTAAAAGATAAAACTAGCAATGCTGAACTTTAATTGTAAGAATTTTAATGTGTAAGGGAAAGGGTGTATGATTATAGATTTTAATGCTTTTGAATTGTTATTTCAAATGTTATAGAGTTCTTAAATTTTGCATTCTTCAAATTATATTTGAGGGCATCATGTTTGAATTTGATGGACTCTACTTTGCTTAGATTTTGCTAATGCAAGTTTGTGTGTGTGTGTGTGTGTGTGTGTGTGTGTGCATGTGTATGTGTGTGTGTATGTTTGTGTGTGCGTGTGTGTGTGTTTGTGTGCATGTGTGTGTGTGCAGGTGTGTATGTGTGTTTGTGTGCATGTGTGTGTTTGTGCAGGTGTGTGTGTTTGTGTGTGTATGTGTGTGTGTGTGTCTGTAAGTGCATGTGTGTGTTTGTGTGTGTGTGTGTGTTCATGTGTGTGCATGTGTGTATATACATGTGAATGTGTGTTTGTGTGTGTGTATGTGTGTGTGTGCGTGTTTGTGTTTGTGTGTGTGTGTTCATGTGTGTGCATGTGTGTATGTACATGTGAATGAGTGTGTGTGTGTGTGTGTGTGTCCATGTGTGTGTGCATGTGTATGTGCATGTGTGTGTGTGTTTGTGTGTGTGTGTGTGCATGTGTGTTTGTGTGTATGTGTGTGTGTTGTGTGTATGAGCATATGAATCAGTGATACAATGCTCGGCCTCCATGCATGAGGCTCTAGAATCAATCTCCTTTCTTAAACAAACATTTAAAAAGAAAAGATTGAAATGAAAAGAAAAAGTCTTGTACACGTGGAGAATCAATGCTGTCAACTTCGTTTTTGTGTCGCCTCTGATCGGGTCTGTGACGTAACGTGACTGGATAAACTTTATGGAATGTACCATCTGGAGTGGGACTGAGGTTGAGTAACTTAAGAACACATTTGACCCGCATCACAGCTTTCCGTGCCCAAATGTTACTGGACAAGAAACAATTGTTAATATTAGGAAAGTGCTTCTTGAAGCAGAGGGACTCTCAGTGGGTTCTACTGACGTTTCTCATTCCCAGAAGATACATTCATGACCATACTGAGACTTACTGGTAAATTCCACCTTGGTTAACAAAAAAAAAAAACAAAAAAAAAGCTGAGACTGTTCTAGAACACTTACGTCTCACCTTTAGTAACTGCTCTCATGGGGAAGGACCTCTGTTGTCATTCCCTCTCCCCTTTCATTTACTCCATTAACGTTTAGTGAAGTACTTATATGCCAGGGACTGTCCTACGAGCTTTGAAAATTTGTCCTATGAACAGCTAAAATGCCACAACATGTCAATAACATCGAACCTTGTTACCTCTGTGTCATCCTGAGCCCTGCAGAGGCAAAGCAGAGTGTCCAAACGTTCTAGTGATCTCGACAATCTGTCTCAAATGTTTAATTTTCACTATGCTCAACTTTTCAAGAGTTTTCAGTCATATCAATACTTCCTGTCTGAAACCCTGTTCCACCTTACAGATTGCATTATCCTACTGATTGTTGCTGACCTGTCTTCTTAGTAGCTCGTCCCAGGCAGTCTCCTGGGCCCGATGCTCCTCCAATCCTGTTCTGTTTATACTAACTCATTGGAACCTTGCCATGCAGTCCGTTCTTGACTCTACCTACTTTGTTCTCGAAATAATCTTATCTGTGGCCATGGATTTAAAATCATCCAAATGCTGGTGATGTAAATGTTTATGTTACAGCCCTCAGCTCTGTTCTGAAACCCAGTAGTGTGTATCTTGATACATTATGGTAATTTTATGTTTAAAAGACATTTGGAGCCTATAGCTTTATAATATAACTATTGGTTCCCTACTACAGACTCCCATACTGTTTTTGTCAAAATGATTGAAGAGAAATATGCAGTTTTAACCTTTCCATCATTTAAATACATATGAAAATACATAAAAGCACATACCAAAATTATGTTGTCTCTAGGCTGGAGAGAGTTCGAGCTCATCCATCAAAGTATTCACTTGTGTATGTGTCTTGTATGTAACAGAAAGGTTTGACATGGTTCTTTAAATGTTCTGTAGTCACTGATTTTAAAAATTAAAACATATTTATATTAATTTATTATTAAAGTATCTTAAGATAAATCTTCCATGTCTGCTATGAAATTGTTAGTCTAACGTTTAACTGTAATTCAATTTATACCAAGTAAGTTCAATTTCAATTACAGTATTGTATTATAGATTTAAAATTTGCCTGAGGTTTATTGCTATTTAAAAATCTGTCATAAACTAAATAATACCTTGAGTGCTATATTCAAACATTATGTTTTT
Organism: Cricetomys ansorgei; assembly: GCA_026225945.1. NCBI lineage: Eukaryota > Metazoa > Chordata > Mammalia > Rodentia > Nesomyidae > Cricetomys > Cricetomys ansorgei. The sequence goes on along the minus strand of JAMJFZ010000239.1, from coordinate 43,864,187 downwards.
AGTTATCTTTCATAATTTTTACAGCAACATTTAATAATATTTTTCTGACAAGTTACAATAAAAACTTACTAGAACACAGCATGTACTGCTTATGCAACATGAATCTGATTTAAAAGGTAAGAATGACTGCTTTTTCCAAATTCTGAAATATAATAAGTTAATCACTCTGGGGTCCAGAATGAGTTACTCAACTCAAACAAAACTATTATATTAAAAGAATTCTTTATTCTCAGAACCCCTCTTTTTGATATTTCAAAGGCATTCATTGTGCCTTTTAATGGATAGCATCACCTTCAGAGGTATGGATAGAGGAAGATAGATACCACTTGTTCAAGAAAATAGAAGTATGGGCTAACTAGGTTTCAGAAGAACTACGTCATTATGCCAAGTTTCAACTTGAATTTTTGATAAAAGAATTTTTTATTTGAAAGTTTTCTGTAAATGATAGTGAAATAAAGGCAAACCATATATATTAATATATGAAATATTCATCTTGCCAAGTCCATTCAAGAATCTGAGTTTTCTCAATAGTTTCTGCTCATCTATCCAGTATTACATTAAAGCAAAGAAGGAAACTACAATTCTTACTTTAAAAATGCAAATATTTCACATTTTCAAGCTCAGAATATGCTGAGAATATTTTTTTATAAAATTGTGATATCAAGGAAACCATAGGAAGTATATTATAAAATAAATACATTTTGAAAATTCCTTTTTCACTCACTGTATCTTTGAGGAAGAAAACAACTTGCTTTGAGCGTTCAAGGATAGCTATAATAGATCCGTAGTTTAACCCTTTCTCTAACAGGTTATTCCATTATGTAGAAACGGATTGCTGGTTCTAAATTACAGGACGTGTCTTCTAGAACTGACCCACTTTTATTTTCTGTAGACGACACTTTTGCCTGTATGCATTTACATCTGTGTACCACATGTGTGCCTGGAGCCCACATCGGACTGAAGAGGGCATCAGATTCTCAGGAATGGGAATTACAGACGCCTGTGAGTTGCCATGTGCGTGCTAGGAATAAAACCCTGGCACTCTGTGAGATCGGCAGGAGCCCTCAAGGGCTAAGTCATCTCTGTGACCCCCTGGCTTGTAAACTTTAAAAGAAGACATTCGTCCTTATTTTCTATTTATTTATCAAAATTGTACATGCTTTATTTGAAAAAATATTTTATCTTACTTGCTTCTTCTAGTCCACAATTGAGTGAAGAGCCAGAGAGAACTAGGCAGGGGAGTAGCTGAGATAACAGAAGAAGCTCTTCCATCCCATCACCATCTTGAATCCCCAAAATTATACTTTCAGGGAAGAGTTTAATGTGAATTTTAAACATTGTTCAAGTTCCACCAGAATAACCTCCTGCCCCCTTGCCCAAAGCCTTCATAGATTATTTTCTTTGAGCTGTGTTAGGACTTATTTTAGTATAATAGCAAAATACAATGAAAATAAAATTAAATAGTATAATAATAAATATAATAATCCACACATTACTCAGTTTACACATGTTTGTGTGCATGTCACAGAACCTTTATTTGCCTTCTGGGTGTTAAGCAGAATAAATCATCACCCAAGCATCTTTTGTGACATCTGGATTTCTCAACGTCTTATACATATATGTGAAATGAAACAATACTTTCCCTGTGGTCAAATAAGTAGAACTTCCTGCCAATTTTAATAGTATTCAAAAGTCTGAGATGGAAAAGATAGCTAAAGCCAGATGGAGGTGGCGCACGCCTTTAATCCCAGCACTCAGGAGGCAGAGGCAGGGGGATCTCTGTGAGTTCGAGGCCAGCCTGGTCTACAGAGTGAGTTCCAGGACAGCCAGAGTCACAAGAAAAAAAACCCCATCTCGAAAAAAACAAAAACAAAATACAAAAAGTTTGAGTGGAGATCATTGACATATGTGCTTTGCCACTAAACTATGGTTTGTCACAAAGCAGGGATGAGGAGATGTGGCTATGTTTATAACTCTCAGTGTGCCTGATGCAGGAACACAGCTGCCTCCCAGGATGTTCCTCAGGAAAGCACACACTGAGCAGACTCTTCAACAATTTTTGATGAGAAACTTTTGTAAAATACCTAGCAATTAAATATTTAATGTTGAATTATTTTGCATACTTAAGTAGTCCTTTTGTTCCCTTCAGTAGTAGGTCAGACAATAGAGGTCTTAAGGTACAATTAGTTCTTCTTTTAGATTACTAATGGCTGAGTCAACCTGTGCCTTGAGCTTTAAGCTCTGTGCAGAACGGGTTCCCTGAATGTGTAAAGATGAAGGCATTCATCTACAACCGACTAAAATACATAGTCAATGCTATTTCTATGTGTTCTGACTATAAATAGTTTTGTTCATAGAGAATAAATGACAGAGTATACTCAAACAAATACTTCTTGCAAAGACATTTGAGAAGAAGCAAGGCATACTTAGCTGTATTGAAATATGTCTTCTTTTCAGGAATGATGTAATAAAACAAAACATTTAGTGACAATTTTAAAAATAAATCCCACTGAAGCTGTCTATTGCTATTCTTCTGGTGGTGCTATCTTTACTCAATATTCCTTCCACAAATTTATAATCATTGCTGCCAGCTGCATTTTTAGTTGGGATATCAATGCTCTGAGAACATACTAATTGCTTACTTATGAAACCAACCTCTTTAAAATAATCAACTCAAGAATATTTTAAGGGAATATTTAGAAGCATTTTCTTTTTGTATTTTTAACTGAAATGTAGTCTCATTCTAGGCTAGCCAAGAACTTACTAGATACCCCAAACTTGCCATGGAATCATGGGAACCCTCCTGTTTCAGGCTCTCAAATGCTATGATTATGGGCGTGAGAAAAGATAAAATTGTAATGAATCATGTTACAATAATTTTAGAAAATTGTACACCAGAAGATTTTCCATGTAGAGTTGGTGCAAATATATTACAAGTGGAGGCAGAACACTTCATGTACATAGTGAAGGCCCTCACTACCGATGAAGTCTAAGACATGATGATTTCCATGTTACAGCTTTGTGTGGCACAGATGGTAAGCATTCCCTTAATAGATGTGTTTCTTGATGATGGAAAAGTGTTTGCCCCTTTTCTAACAGGTTGTTTCCATGCTTTCAAGATCCTAATGGAATTAAGCATACCTTAGTATTCCCAAAAGTGAAACCTCATACATTAAAGCAAATTTCAAAAGAAAAAGATCTAAAGCATGGCTTAAAATTATAGATCACAAAAACAGTTATAACAGAATCACACACACAGAAAAGCAAGTTGCACAGAGAAGCTGTATATAGCCTTGTACTGAAAGAAAAGCCTTCAGAACAACTCATCAAATATATTGAGCTGGTGGATACAGTGGCCACCAAAGGGAATGTTTCTTGTTTCCTTATGCATCTTCGGTTCCTTCAGAATCCATTCTTTCTAGAACCTACAGTTACAACTGTACAATTTTAAGCATGGCTAGTGTCTAAAAAGTAAATCCAGCAACAAAACAAACAAGAGAATTTATGAGATTATCTTGAGTCTTACATCTTAAAAGCATCAAAATACTGAAATGTTATGGACACTCTCTACTTTCACACTGAAATGACACAGGTGATACGTGAGATGTCATGGAGAAATGGACTTGTCTTTTCAAGCCATGGACACATCAGCTGAAAAGCCTTTAGGAAGAACTCCTAGCTGCCTCTCACAGTACCTGTGTCAATCCTAAAGTAGCCGCAAGCAGGTAAGAGGCTACAAAGGCGGTTTCGCTCTCCAAGTGTGCAGGCCAATAAAGTCTGTGTGTTTATTAACTGACTTCAGTCACACTGATCCTGCCAGCTAGATGTCAGGAATTGTACATTGACTGCTGAACTAGAACAATGTTTCCTATTATTTAACTAAGAAGGCAAACAAATAAATTATTTCCTTTGTCTTTTTTCTCTCATCTCCAGCAGTAAAAAATTACCATTAAATGGAATGATGTAGAGGAAAAAATGTAACTCAAGTAAAACTTCAAGGAATAAAGGAAAAATAAAATGTTTGCATATAAAATTCATGACTTTCCTCTAACCTAGCAATAACTTTATGAACCAATCTATCTGTGTGCTCTTCTTCTGTCTGTTAAAGAGATTATACAAAATTTAAACCATAGGGATATATTCCTAACATTTGGAATTCTATTACTGACTGAGCCTGTGCTTCTAAAGTAACCATGCTCTTGTGGGAAGAAAATGATTAGAATTATGCTCAAATAGGTTTTCTTGGACATTCTGGTGCAAGATTTCTACTTATTTCTCCAAAATATATTAATATTAATGTAATAACCCTACCTGACCCATAGCTGTAGGCAACGGGGTTGAATATGAATCTTCCACACACACACTACTCCCAACTTCAGGAATGCAAATTAGCAGCCATGACAGTGATATGGAGATTGGTTGGAACTCCCTCTATTCCTCTCACTGAAGCAAGAAATGGGGTCAGGGGAGTGGGCTAATCTTAGTCCTCCGAGTCAAGGCTGGAAAGTGTCGAGTATAAAAGAAAAAGGGAGAACTAAGGTGGTTCCTAGCAGGTAGCATTAGATTAGATAGTGCGAAATGAGGTCTAAAGTTAAGCATGGGGTCAGATGTAGTAAGTACTACATGTTAATTTTTAATTTTTTATTCTATCACTTGAGAATGAGGATGGATATCCACAAAGAGGAAAAAAAATAGTCCATGTAAGGGACGACTGCTTCTCCATCTACCTGAGCCTAATGACAGGAATATGGAGGACTCCCCAAAGGCTGGTTAGCTCTGCTCTGACTGACTTGCTGGATCAAGAATACCTCTCATCTTCCTCCACATTGCTTCCTCATCCCTTAAGGGCTTTTAACACAAAGAATGATATGTGCAATACTCTCCTATGCATCACTTTCACGAACAGCCCCTTATCTGTTGGTTAGTGTGCTGACACAAGCCTCGTGGAGAACCTATCCCTTATACCGCAGACATGGCTTGTGTGCCTGCTGCTCACAAATGCAGTTGCAGGGAAAGCAAGCATCTTTAAAATTGGAGTTTCTCCCCAGAGGCTCAATAACAATTTTAAAACAAGAAAGTAACAAGTGTTTATGTAAATATACAAAGGTTTAAATACTTTGAAGCAAAGCATCTAGTGTCTGTATGCCCTGTACTATAATTATTGAATCAAACAAGGTACACACTATAAAATATTCAGAAGTAAGATCCAGGCTGATACTTTGGAAATCAATTTTTGATCCTATCCTCTGCTAATGGAATGGAAGAAAATCCCAACATCATGAACTGTTTGAAAGTTAAAGGAATGTCAGAAGCTCTGCTGAGTTGTCACAGGCAGCATGCTTTTCCAATTATGGAACATACTACTGTTCTAATCTAGCTGCAGAACTCTCGGTCGTGTGTCTAGGGCGGGCACGCTCTTTCCGTTGTGTGCCACCGAACTGACCATTTGGAGTAATGCCTGCCTTGGTTGTAGTTCTGCAGGTTCCTGTTTTTTGTCTTGAACCACCTCTCAGGCCAATTTCGGAAAACTTATGAAGATCTCTAGTTGCAGTAAAATTAGATTTGCATATTTCATCCCTTATTGTTTTACAACCAAGAAAGGGAATGTATACGCTGGTAGATAGAATATTTTTCTAAAGAAGGAAGCAAAGACTTGAACAAGGAAAGTATATAAATAGAGCTCACTTTTCAAATACCTTTTAGTAAAATATTCATTTCACACTATTAATTCTACCAGCAATGTGGCAGGATGCAGATCTCTGCCAGTTGATTCTGTATCCTGCCACATTGCTAGGAGGTTTATCATTTCTAGAAATTTTCTGGTTAGAATTCCTGGAATCTATAAGATATAGTTTCATGTCATCTGTAGATAGGGATAGGAGGAATTTGGGAGTGCCCTTCATGTTTCTACTTTTTAAAATAGTTCCAAATGGACTCTTGTAGATCTTTGAATCTCTATTAGAATACCGTTGTCAATCAACCTGTCCTTGGGCTTTTCTTTTTGTAGGGGTCTTTCAATCTCCTTTATCTTTCCAAACAGCCAGCTCGTAGATTCATTGATTCTTTACATGGTTTTCTTTGTCTCTATTCCGTTGACTTCTGCTCTTATTTTTATTATTTCTTGCCTCCAACTGGGTTAAGAATTGGTTTCTTCTTGTTATTTTTTTTCCTTTTTTTTTTTTTTTTAGTTATATCTTTAAGTCATCTACTTACGTGTGATGCTTTTAATTTAAATATAGGTACTTAGTGCTACAAATTTCCCTTGTAGGGCGGCTTTAATATTTATCAGAGATATTGTTTGTTTTAATTTACTTTTAGTTTCAGAAAAATTTTAGTTCTTTCTAATTTCTCCTCTTACACACTCATCAGTCAGTATTGAGCTATTGAACCTCCTTGAATTGGTATACTTACCAGAGATTTATTTGCTCTCAATACTAAGTTTTCTTCGGTCATGGTCAGATAGAATAGAGGGAGTTATTCTAACATTTCTAATTTATAAAGGTTGGTTTTGTGAGCCAGGATGTGGTTTATCTCAAAGACACTTCCATGTGCCGCTGAGTAGAATGTACTATCTTTGGTGTTTGGTTGGAATATTCTGTAGCTATCGGCTCAGTCCAATTAATTTATCACGTCAATCAATTCCAATGTTTGCTTTTTGTCCAAATGACCTTTCTGTTACAGTCAAAATTAGGGTACTGAAATGAATGCCTACTAATGGATAGATGTTGGACTGTGTGAGCAGCAGTCTTTTATGGTGATGCCTCAGTGCCTCTCTCGTAAAGCTCCTGCTTTGAGTTCCTTCTTTGGCTGCTCTCAACAATTCAATGTATATGTCAAATAAATCTTTTCTTACCCAAGTTTTTTTTGATGTTGTTGTTGTTTTGTTTGTTTGCTTTTCAAGACAGGGTTTCTCTGTTGTAACTTTGCTGCCCTGGAACTCACTCTGTAGACCAGGCTGGCCTTGAACTCACAGAGGTCCGCCTGTCTCTGCCTCCCAAGTGCTGGGATAAAGGAGGTGTACTACCACTGCCCTGCTTCATTTTTTTTTAAATCAAAGTAGCAAGGGAGCAAATTTACAATAGAAACACTAGAAAAACCATTGAGTGCTCAGAGTTTATTGGGTTGTTTTGTGGGAGATTGGCAGAAAATAATGTTGAAATGAATAAGACCTTTGAGGCATGGCTTATGAAATTTCAGAGGAAAGCAAAGATTCTATAATGACTGTCCATGTTATATTTTTCATTAGGGATCTTTTAAAGTGAAATTTTATTTGCTTTATAGCAAATATAGCAAATCTACTATATAGTAGTAGATGTCAGTTTGCTGGGGCCGAAGATTTTGCAGTGATTAGTAGAGACGAGCATAATTGAAATGGAATCTTCTGGGAAGTATTTCCTCATTGTAGGCACACACGCTGTGGTCCAGTGTATACAAAGCTGTATCTCAAGCTGTTGGTGGACCTGGTAACTTAATAGATTCTCCCGCTTGTTATTGGTTTAGGTGGCATTGAAAGTCTATTAAAGGCAACCAAGGCTTCAAACTATGTGATTCTGTCAGAGTTCCTATTAAGAGAGGCCAGAGACAGCAATTGCTGAATGTAAAGTGTCAATTGTAGAGAAAACCCTGAGATTCAAGTAGACTGATTCTCATATTGTGATATTAACAAGAGATCTTGAGAAAAAACAAGGAAGTAAAGGCTTAAGGTGTTGCACGTGTGTGTCAAAATAAGGAATGGCGTGCCTGGGTCTCATTGGTGTGACCTCACACACCTGGGAAGAGGAACCTGAGCTGCATAATTGCCTTGATTGGAGTGGCATGTGGGTATGCCTATGGGAGCCTTTTCTTGACTGCTAATCAATGCAGAAGGGTCCAGCCCACTGATGGGCCATCCCCAGGCAAGTCAGCCTGGGCTGCATAGGAAAGGTAGCCTTTCATTCACTTGCACAAGGTCTGCAGCAGTTGGACTTAAAATACTAGCAATAACAGTAACAAAAGCTGTTGATCATACTCTCATTCTTAGAATTTGTGACTGTGTAATCTTGTATAAAAAATATAAGTTTGCAGATAAAATTAAATTTTTAATCAGCTTTACTTAAAATTACAGAGAACTCCCAGATACTCTCTCGGAGAACAATGGTCCTACAAAGTAAAACTGAAACAGAGAGAAGTCAGCGAAAGAGATGCTATGATAGATGGGAGTCAGATGCAATTCACTCTGAAAATAGATAAAAGCCGAGTCAATGAATGTGGGAAGCCACTGAAAAGTGAGGCATGTACTCTTTGGGCCTTCAGGAAATAATTCAGCGTTGATGACACTTTGATATTTGTTGGTAAGACCCATATTAGATTTGTAGCTGACAAATAAGCTTGTATGCAGCAAACACCTAAATTTGCAGTGATTTATCATGGAAACCTTAGAGAATGAATGTGGATGTTTCATCACAGAACTTTAAAATGCACCGATTGACATTAAAATCAGAGAGAAATACAATTATGTTAAATAATTCAGAACAAATAGTCAGAGATTATATATCTGTGCCAGTTGCTAACCAAACACACACACACACACACATATAATCAAAGTAAATTTTGATAGTTATAAATGAATCAAATAATAATTTTCTATTTCATATCTTTTCAAAATAGACGCATAAGAAATAGAAAGCGACGGCACGAGACTTCCTGCCTGGATTTCTGCATTGTCTGAACGTCTAGATGAGGCACTGGGCTTGCTAGGTAAGTAAAAAGCAACAATGCATTAGGTTTCCTAACAGTAAGAAGAGGTGTGATTTTCCTCCTGTATTAGAGACGCGTAAGTGCACAGCAGGGGGAGGAGGATTGATGATAGTAAAGCTAGAATAACATTCTGGGAAAGAAATTAAGATAAAATTAGGGTGCATATCAGAAACTGTTTCAGCCAAATACAGTAATCTTCCAAACAAATTGGTGTGATCTTGGTACCAACTGAACACTTTAGATAATAAGGACTTTAAAATGAAGTACTCTAAAATATTATCAAAGGCTTGCAAAGAAGTATTTATGTTCATGAAACTGTATATCCCAATTTCTGTATGGAAACATACTCACAACAAAGCGCATGCGCACGCACACACTCACTCACACACACACACACACACACACACACACACACATTTCCAACACCATATATATTTTTATTCAAGTGTGCCAGGAAGACTAGTTTCTTTCTCCATCTGATACTTGATTCTATCTCACTTGTTCTTTCACAGAAACACTACTTCTTCCCAGCCATTCTTGCACCCACTTTTTCATGTCTTTTTTCAAGTATGCAAACCACCAAATTTAATCATATTTGCCCTGCAAGATCTTCCTCCTTCCATGATGAGACACTGACAAGTCCAACTCTGTACAGGTTTTCTGCAGGTAACCACATCTTCAGTGGGCACATGAATGTAACAGACCTGTCCTTTCCAGAAGACACTATTTTACAGAATTCTTATCCAACCCCTGGTTCTTATATTCTTTCCAATCCTTCAGCCACAGTGAGAGTTAGGGCAGGGCTGATACAGATGTTCTATTTAGGACTGAGCACAGATAGTTAAACTATTCTCTGAACTTTAACTGGTTGTGAGTCTTTGAGTCTACCACTGTCTGTGTAAAAACCAAGTGTCTTTGATGAAGTCTGAGGGCAGCACTAATTTATGGCACAACGGTGAATTTCTATTGCCAACTTGATACAAACTAAAGTCATTTGGGAAGAAAGTCTTAGTGAAGGCTTTTTCTACAACAAGCAGGTCTGTGTGGAATTGTATTTATTATGAAAATTGATGTGGGAAAACACAGGCTGAAATTAGGTGCTGCCATTCCCTGGTTTCAATCTTTGGAGTTGAAAATGCTAGCTGAGTTCTAAGGGTGAATGAATTTATTCCCTCTCCAATCCTGACTATGGATGTGATCCTTTAGAATCCTGTTTGACTTCTTTGAATTGATCACCTACAACCTGGAATTATGATTGATAATAAACCCTTTATTCCCCAAAGATAAGATTTTAATAGGCAGTTGTAAACTGTGGGCATTTATCAAAAGAATAGTAGTTGGTTCTCCTCCAAATCTATGCAGTCCCAGACATGGACTTTTGGCTTCATTAACAGTAGCCGACATGGGTTCCTTCTCTGTAGAAAGGGACTTGAATACAAGCAAAAATCTGGTTCATGACCCTCTTAATATCCATGCAACTATTCCACCTGTGGCATATCATGCCACACCAATCGTCACTTTAGTGTCCAGGGCTCACAGCTGGATAAGACTGTTGTTTATTTTTGTTCCTAATATCCAGCATAGCATCTTCCTGTGGCTATGAGAATCACTAAACAAGGAGGAAAATCCAAGAGTAAAGACAATATACAAAATGGAAGAAAATACTTACAAATAAAACATACGACACAGCAACAGGGTCTTACCATCAGACTCTGGAGATGATCCAATTGTCCTTACAACAGCTGTGGTGTTTGGGGAAGCTCATTGGGCCCCTTTGGCCAATAACTCAATAGGACATAGTTCATTCCTATTGCTGATGATTTTACATGGTGCCACAAAATACATAATTGGGGTATTGTCTCCCCATTGTATGTATGTATATGTATATTTCTCCACCCAATTTAAATGTCTATTCTAGATTACTCATTACCTCTCTGTAACACTATTTATTTTCTCCTTCCTTGGTAGAGCCTCTCTAGACTGCCTAGTTGCATGTCAGTTTGACATAAGCTACAGTCACCAAAGAGGAGGGAGACTCAACTGAGAAAATGTCTCCATAAGAATTGGCTGCAGGCAAGCTTGTAGAACATTTTCTTAATAAGTGATTGATGGGGGAGGACCCTGTAGCAGTCAATGTATATGTAGATGTAGATTCACCAGATGTAGACATTGGTTCTAGGCAAAGGACAGTTTATTCTTTTCTCTAATTAAATCTCTGGTCCTCAGTACTAGAGCCCTGTAAGTTTTCGTCCTCCGTGAGATCGAGAATGTTTAAGCCTCCACTGCTGACTGAACCGTGCTGACTAGTTCCCTCTGAATTCAGACACTTCAGACTGCTTTGAACTGACGCCTGCTACTGACTCTATTCAACTACTACTTCAACTGAGCTGAGCTGAAAACCTGTCTTTTCTCATGAGAGTTGGGCATGCCCTTACTCTGCTGACCCTTCCTCTGGTTAGTCACTTTGTCCGCCATTCACCCTGACTCATCTCAGACATCACCTCCTGTGTGACAATGACATTGTCTTGAGTTCTGCCTCCACTGTGTTTTCCCCCCTAGGGGTTAAAGGCATGGGCCACCGTTGCTTTCTGAATACTAGAGTAAAAGTGTATCTGCAGTCCATGCAGCTCACACAGGCCTCTGAATGTAGCCCCTGGTATATAGATCCCAGCTTTCACACAAGGCTACAGGGCCCAGCCCGTTACGTGTGGTGCCTTCCCTGAGCTGGTGGTCCTGAGTTCTATAAAAAAGAAATCTGAACCATGATGCACAAGTCAGTAAGCAACACGACACGGCCTCTGCATGTGGAAAAACGTGGAGGCAGAACTCAAGACAATGTCAGTGTCACACAGGAGGTGACGTCTGAGATGAGTCAGAGTGAATGGCAGACAGAGTGACTAATTAGAGGAAGGGTCAGCAGAGTAAGGGCATGCCCAACTCTCATGAATAAAGACAGGTTTTCAGCTCAGTTGAAGTAGTGACTTGAATAGTCAGTAGCAGGCGTCAGTCCAAAGCAGTCTGAAGTGTCTGAATTCAGAGGGAACTAGTCAGCACGGTTCAGTCAGCAGTGGAGGCTTAAACATTCTCGATCTCATGGAGGATGAAAACTTACAGGGCTCTAGTACTGAGGACCAGTTTATTTCCCGTTGAGTTCCTGTCCCAACTTCTTTGATGATGAATTGTGGTGCGGAAGCATAAGCTGAATAAAACCCCTTTCTCTCCAAGTTGCTTTGGTTATAATATTTCCTCCTCAGGTGTTCTACTGATAGCACGTGCAGATCATAGTTACAACATTTCTTCATGATAACAGTGATTATAACTGAGACAAGTCAGTATCATAATAGCGGGGTATTGCTGTGACGGACCTTGCCTGCCATGTTTCGAGGAGCATCATGGAAGACTGTGAAACCCTTGGCTAGAAGAACCACTGAGTGTTGAGAGTTCAGTAGGCTGTTCTCTCTGAGCTTTGAAGATAAGCATGTTCAGAGTGTTACAGTTGGTGGAGGCCTGGCTTGTGATGTTTCAGAAGGAAGTAAAGATTCTACGGGTGCCATTTGTTATTTTGAATTAAGATTCCGTGGTTCATAATAGCTGCATTTGAAGAATTAGCTGTGATTAATAAGATACCAGATCTGCTAGAGTGAAACTTTTGCTTTGTTGGGATACTCAGTGCTGGTCAGCTGGAGCTGAGAAATTAGTGGTGATTAAGAAGATATAAGCATCTTTGACATGAAATCTTCTGGAAAGTGTTTCCTGAGAGCACACAGAAGCTGTGTTCCAGTGGTGACCAATGTTGTACCTTATTCTGAGAGTGGAACTTGGTAGTGCAAGAGTCATTTAGGTAGCACTGGATCTGAAAGCATAAAGAAGTCTTGGAGAGCAGCTGAGGCTTGACACTGTGAGAGGCCAGGAGGGGCCATTGGTGAATGTGCAGCATCAATGGCAATTGAAGGTCCAGGACTGAAGTGGCCACGCAAAGAAATTGAGGCTTAGCACCATGAAGAGAGCCTGTGAGAGGCTATTGAGGGAAGGGCAGGCCAGTTACAGAGGACACCAGCATTTCTGAGATGACAGTACTGTAGCTGTATGCTGCTGTGTCACTGATCAAGGAAGACATGGATGCAAGCCCTGCCAGATCTCAGCAGAGGGAACCACTTGTCATGGCAAGCTTCATATTGGAGAGTGGAACCCTTAACTTCTCATCTCGGGGGTTTTTACTGATGCCAAAGCTCCTCAGGTGTTCTATTGATAGCACGTGCAGATCATGAGCAATCAAACACTCTCACCCCCCCACACACACATACATATAGCCAACACCTGGGAACAATAAAAATGCCAAGGCTTAGGCAGCCCTTTACCCAACAATGCACAAAACAACCATTTTAAACTTAAATAAAAATAAACTTCTGCTTCACAGTACCATAGGAAGACCACCAAGAAGAGCAGGAGCCTTGGAATGGAGCCTGCCTGAGCTTAGAAGATGAGCTGCTTGTGCTTTATAGGTAAAGCCGAAGAGGAGACCCAGGCCCTTTGGAGAAGCCCAGAAGATTGTGAGTGAATCCCAGACAATGGACACTGAGTTATTTGCACTGCTGGGCATTGTTTTTGCATTGTTCAGATTGTGAGTGTGACCTGATTTTTCCCTCCTGATGTGAGAAGGCATTTAATTTAATTTTGATGTTCACTGAAGCCCACAGCAGAAGACTTTGAACTTTTGAAAAAGATTTAGAATTTTTAAAAGAGATTGGATACTTTAAAGAGACAAGTATTTTAATGTGTTTAATTTTTAATTAAAAAGTTTTAACTGTGGGACTTTTAAAGTTATTTATGTTTTAAATTTTGATAATATGTGCCATCTTTGGAAATGATGGGAAAGGAAAGGTTCTAATTTAAAATGATGTGTTTGTTGACAATGGGTCAATTTTGGCTAATTTTATGTCAACTTGGAACAAGCTAGAGTTATCAGAGAAAAGGGAGCCTCACCTGAGAAAACAGCTCCATAAGATCCAGCTGCAGACAAGCCCACAGGGCATTTTCTTAACTACTGATTTCCCGGGAAAGGCCCAGCCCATTATTGATGGTGCCATCCCAGGGTTGTGGTCCTGGGTTCTATAAAGAAAGCAGGCTGAGCCACCATGAAGAACAAGTCAGTAAGCAGCAGGCCTCAGTGGCCTCTGTATCAGCTCCTGCCTCCAGGTTTCTGCCCTGTTTGAGTTTCTGTCCTGATTTCCTTTGATGACTAACTGTGATGTGGAAATACAAGCCAAATCAAGTCCTTTCCTCCTCAAGGTGCTTTGGTCATGGTGTTTCATCCCTGAAATAGAAACCTTAAGACTCTCTCCTTCCTCCTGTTCCTTCCTAGATACCTAGTCTCTGTTGTCATTGGATTGTTGAGGACACATCAAAGACTTACAAGGTAGCATCCACATATATATGCAGATATTTCCCCCCAAGACTAAGTTTTCTATCTTGGAGGGAAAGTTCTTTAGATGGGATATTCTAAAGAGAGGTGAAGTACTGCAGGAAAGATCATTAAGACAGGAAGTAACAACTCAAAATAGCTTCAGGAAGTTCCTGAAACATTCCAGAATCATTAGGTTTCTCATCTCCCCAAAATAAACCAACAGGACTGCTGAGAGTCACTCTAGACAAAACACAAAGCAGCCTAGAACAAGCGGAAAGGAGACTCAATGGATAGAGGAAAGATCAGCAAGCTGTCTGAAGGAGAACCCCAAAAAATCAAGCCTCCTGAAAAAGACACTCTACAAACTATCGGGCTACCCGAGCTGCACCATGTGTTTCAGGTTTCCAGCCTGAGGAGCTGTCACTCATGTTGGAGTGGGTTTTGGAGACACAACACTCTTTTAGTCATTTCTAGTTCTGTGAGTGACCCCTCACTCATATGCCCAAAAAAACTCACTGATTCTTCAGGTTGGACTTCGGTAATGCCTGTAATTTGTTGTGTCATTGGCTCTCCGTCTGAAGTGACTAGCTGTCGTGTGTGTGTGTGTGTGTGTGTGTGTGTGTGTGTGTGTGTGTGGCTCTACAGGAAAAGTCTGTCATAAAATACCATATAAGAGAAAACGTGAGCCTAGGGGAAAATTTAGTACTATTATACAGCTAAAGAAACTTAGCAATAAAATGACTCCTAAGAACATATTGCTATGCTCATAGATCGTTCCCTTACTGTATCCTCACTAGAGAGGCTCAAGGTTCAGGGATCTACTGGGAAGAGGAAGCACACAGAAAGCCACAGTGATGGGAGACCCCAAGGAAACAGTGACATTCCAACACAGCGTGGCTGCTGCACGTCTGAGCTCAAGGAGACTGTGGCGGCACATGCGGGCCCTGCATAGGTGCAAAGCCGATGTGGTCCTGGAGCTAAAAGTGGGGAATGGACACACGATCACACTTTTAACCAAGGAGCCATTAGAGATTGGTAGCTCCTGGCAAAGAGAAAATTTCTTTTATTAAGTGGTGTCACTAGGTATATCAACTGTATTCTGGGGTACCCCGATACCCACAACCAACGCAAGATGAAGTCTGTGATTATTTTTGAGGACATTTTTGTTTTCATGTCATTGGTGCATTTCTTGGTTTATTGGGTTTTTTGTTGTTTTGATTTTCATTTTTGTGTTTTTGTGGGATGTTTTGAGGGGACGGAGAAAGAGAAGGACAAAGAGTCAAGCAGGTAGGAGGTGGAACATTTCAGGGAGAAGCTGCAGGAGAAGGAAAACAAGACCAAAATAAATTATATGAGAATAATGACACGGTGCTAACAACCATGCTAAAAAGAGAATATAAAAATTGCCACAGGAAACAGGAA
Source organism: Cricetomys ansorgei (assembly GCA_026225945.1). Lineage (NCBI taxonomy): Eukaryota > Metazoa > Chordata > Mammalia > Rodentia > Nesomyidae > Cricetomys > Cricetomys ansorgei. The sequence continues at coordinate 43,848,625 of JAMJFZ010000239.1, read as the reverse complement.
AATAATTCAATTGAAAAAATTTTCTTTAGACTTCAATGCATATTTCACAGAAGAACTCATACAAATAGCTGATGGATATGTAACAAGCACACAACTTCACTAATTATTACAGGAAGAGATTCATATTTACAATGTGATATATCACATCACCAAATGGCACTTATCCAAAATAAAAAAAATGGTAGTGAGAACGCAAGACACGGGAATTCTTGTATATTGTTGATGAAAATGCAATTAGCATAGTTCTTATAGAAGACAGTGTGAGAATTCCTTACAAAATTAGATATACAACAACAATGTTATCCAGAGGTTCAATATCACATTTAAGATACATACACATATATGCATGCACACACAATATATATAAATATATATTTACATATATTATATATTGTAATATATAATATTACACACACACAAATAAATAATGAAATCAATATAAATAAGAGCTATCTACACTTCTGTATTCACTATAATAACATTCGCAAAAGCCAAGAGTTAGAAACAACCTAAATGCCCTTCAGCTAGTGAATGGAAAAAGAGAATTTGGTACACATACGTGGAGCATTACTCTTTGTAAACATCATACAATCTTGTTGATTCTGATAGTATCAATGGGACCGGAGGTCACTATGTTGACTGAGATAAAACAGGCAGAAAAAGACACATACAGCAAACCTTTACTCCCTGTGGAGTCTAAACAGACAGACTTCACAGAGTTGACAGTAGAATTGTAGTTACCAGAGGCTGAGGAGAATAGCTGGTAGGACTGCAGGTAGTCACTTTCATGAAAGAGAACTAACTGCAGTTAGATCAGTGTAAGACAATTCTGGTGCACTACGGACCTTGAAGGTGAGTAGTTAGTAACTGTGTGTCATGCAATTGATAATCATAATAGGTGATGATCATAAATAGGTGATAAATTACCAAGAAAATAAATGTTTATTCTGATGGATATATATATACCATGATTTCTAAACAATCTTTGTGATCTGTATGGTTTGCTGTTTCATAAATAATTTTATTTTTTAAACGAATAGATAAAAACATTATGCATCAACACATTTATAAAAATACATCTGTACAAACACAGTAAAAGGTCAATGAAGACATCTATTGAATTCATTGCTGGATGTCTATCTTTATAAACCGCCATAAACCAGAAAGGCACATAATATTATAAAGTATTCATAAATGGAATAGAATTACATACACTCAACACACGTCTTCAGTGCCTCTTAGATCTATTTGTGTACTAGTATTTTTTTTCTTTTAAAAACTGACTTAGAATATTCCACTTCATGATGAAAACTGCCCTTTGCTCACAGACTGATGAAAATGAAGGCACTTTCCAGCAATTCCTTATTATAAATGTTTAGCCATGAAATATACTTTTATAAATTGTCTTATGTAAATTATGAATGCTTTAAAACTACATACCTATATGACCTGTATATGGAATTGCTATTTGCTGAATAGTGAACATACATTGTTAGTGTACTGTTACAAATTAAAATACAGTTCTATATATACTATGAAAGATATTCTTTTTTTAAGCCATCCTAAGTTGGTACTGTTGCATAATTATTTCTTTTATATCATGTAAGAATAGTGAACCCTGAACAAGTAAAACCCATTCACTGAAATATGGTTTATTATCTACAGCAGAGTGAGCCTGCACTGGTTATGCTATACATGCTTTTTCAGCTAATATGATTAGCAATTAAACAGGTGGTAACATGAATATTATCACCAAGCTCACCAGTCATCACATGCACATATATGCATGCATACAAATGTGTGTATATATGAACACATAGGCAATGCTTCACAATATGTTCATTTAATGAAACTACTTATAAGTCTTTAAATTCTTTGAGCATTACTTCTAACTTATACTCAGTGAATATTTACTACGACAGTAAAATATTTTCGATAAAAATTAAAACAATGTTTCAAGATTTAAAATTGAGGTTTAAATACATCTCTTTAGAACTTAAAATCAAAATGTGAGCTGCTAGCACATAGGGATCTGGCAAACATCTGTTCCTAAGGATTTGCGTAGGATTATTCATTCCATCCCTCAGCAAAGGAGAAGCATTCATGTCAGGAACCACTGCAACCACAATTCAAGATAAGATGTGAAAGACACAGAAAGACACAGATACTGAAACTTATTTTGTTTCCATGCTGGAGATTTTTATATAAGAAGTACACTATTTGTACCGGAGTGTTCATTTACTGCTGATTTCATTTAATGTTCCCTTGTGTGACCAATGAGGAGGCTGAGGGAACGAGCAGAAGCATCGTAAGGAAAGCTGTGTCCTACTCTTTTTCCCAGCACAGTTGTACAGACCTCTGATACTTGTATGATTCACAGGCAGTGCTCAAACTTGCCCACAGCACAGCGTTCCCTGGCTTGTCTCTCAGTGCTCTGATGAGCCTGTTGATTAATTCAACAATCAATTTACAGAAAGCTTCAGGAAGACAAAAGAATGCCTTTGACAACCACCCCCCCGCCCCCCGGATCATATTGGTGGAATGCCTTGAATAATCTCTGCTGATGCATTGGGTGTCACCTTTGATAGGTAATTCATGACCAAGGTCAGAGAGAGAACACTGCTCCCAGAGGGACCACCCACCCTGTGCTACCTAGAGTAACTTGGTGAGAAACGACTTGAATTATGCATGCAGTAGTACAAGCGTGACACTGTCATTTAGTCGGTCTAAAAAAAGACTCGGTACTGTAAATACAGCTGATTTTCATGTATCTTAGGAGATGACACTTTGTTAGAAAGTGTGTCACAGTCATCTTCTCTGGCTGTTAAGACATCTACAGTCATGTCCGTTTCACAACCTTCCTCCTGGTTACGATTCTGAAGGGCAGTCAGGGAAGAATGCCCCGTTCATCTAGCTGTTCAGTTTATACAGACGGAATGATGTTTTGCTCACTGAATCCATTACAAGGGAAAGTATATAACTAAATGGGCCTTCATTTTTTTAGACAGGAGTGTAGTTAGGAACCAGAATGTTTTGAAGCACATACCCTCTCCCTGCCCTGAACACAGCCCCAACATTCCTTGTTTCTTCCCAGGACTCAGGAGCTCTCCCCAATCCTGTTCTAGCTGATATTACAAACCTTGTTCCCATCCGGACTCTATTTTGGACACAGACATTTTATTCTACCCTTTAAAAACTAGAATGGGTCTAGCATTTTGGAATAGACATATCCTGGAAACTCAGGAAAACACGGGTTTTAAATTCTATGTTAGAGGTGACCAAGCTATAGATAGTAAATGATTATTAAAAGACATTCATAACAATCCCAGGGAAGAAAAATCATTTTACTTCTGTCAAGGAAATACTGTTTTAGAGGATCTTAGTCATGAAGGAAGAATGGTAATCAGACCTGGTGATCAAAACCTGGGTGGCTACCTGTTGGGCAGTAGGGCCCAACCTGGGCTTGACCTTGATCATGCTTCATGTTGGGCTGGTGTTGGCCCCTTGAATGTCCATAATCCCAGCAGCCTGCTGCCTCCAGGAACCATGGTAATGCCTGTGATTCATGTTCCCACCACACAGGCTGGACTCAATTTTATTGTTACTGGGTTTTTTGTTTGTTTGTTTGTTTGTTTGTTTCCTTTTTGTAATTTGTTTTATTTTTTTCTTTTTTTTTGGCGGGCACAAGGGTGGAAGGGTAGACTAGGGAGCAATGGGAAGAGGGTGTAATCTAGATACATTGTGTGAAATTCATGTGATTAATAAAATTAAGGAAAAATTACTTGATCTTGTTTCCATTATGCTGGCAACTAACTTGAGAGCTAGAGAATAATGCAGGAGAGAAAACAAAGAGTTTGTTCTTTAAGACAGGAAATGCACAGTAAGCACCATGCCCTCGTGTGTTGCTGATAATCTTCTCATACAGTAGGAATTGTCAGAGCATGCCTCCAGAGACACACCTGTTCCCAGGTCTGCATTAAGGACGAGTAACCATTTTGCAATATTTTAAATGTTGTCTAGCCGCTCCAGTAGCTAGTCTATCCTCTTCCTGATTGAAGAAATAGTAATGCAAAATCAATAGAGAATAGAAAATGGCCTTAAGGAGAGGACAATTTCTTGTTTGTCTTTCCAAAGGGAGATAGCACTTTCTTTTTCCTGGAGACACTGATCCCGCTGTCTGGAATGAAACATACAATAAAACTTGGCAGTGCTTCAGATATGGTGCTCCAAACATGATGCATTTTCTTCCAGATATTCTATCTTTAGAACTTGTGAACGGGATTTGTTCCGTCTCCTGAATGTATGTCCTAGCTGATTCTGCCCGAAATAATGATAATGCAAAGATTTTTCAAAGTCCTGAAATTATTTTCCAATCGGCATCTCATTTCCAAGACCTTCTTTTCGCAGAAGCACCTTTAGTTGCCTGATAATAAATATGAAGATGCCACCGTCACAAACCTTCTGAAAGGCTCTCCACACTTCTCCGTTTCTTCAGTTTACCTGTTTCTTTGCCCATTTTAAGATTTTATTCCATCGGCAGTCATCAGGCTGATAGACCTTATAACGAGTTAGAACGGTTCACAGCAGCCTCAGAAGCCTGAGAACCCCAGCCAAAGACAGGTTCTCCTGGAAGATGAGCCAGAGTAAAAATGGTGGCTCCTGACCCTTAGCACTTGACATAACACACATTTCTTTGTCCAGGAAGTTAACTGCGGAGAAAGATGTGACAGAAAAATGGTGAGGAAACAAAACATGTGTGGAAATGCAATGACTTGAAAATGATACAATCAAACATTTATTTGTAATATAACAGCGATGTAAAAACCCACTGGAACCATTAACTGCTAGAGAAGACCTACAACCCAAGCCCTGGATTTCTTCACAGCCCAGGCACAGAATTCACAAGGCTTGAGATGTGTGTCAGGAAGGCATCTTAGACATTGTCCAGGGAAGACTGGAGCTTACTGTGGGTCAAATTGGATTGTAAGGCTGAGTTTTCATTCTTACTAAATGAACACATTTAGTCACTATTTCAAAATAAGACAGAACCCCTTCTAACCATGACTAGCTTCCATTTTCTCTGCCTTAGGTTGTCTGAGAAGATATTTATCCTGATTTGAATGCTTGAACAATTTAAGAGCTTGACAGTATTTTTAAAATTTAGATTCTCAAAGGTTTCAGTATCCAAGGAAAGTAACAAAAACTGTCTTAATACCACAATAAATAAGATATTAAAGGAAATTGGGAAATAGAGAAAATGAAGCAAAGAATAATAGAGCACAAAAATGAAAATTTATCTAAGGGTCAACCTAATAGCTTCACCTGGCAGTATACTGCCACACATGATGCATGGCAAAGGCAAAGGAAGCATAGACTTCGGGGCAGTGCATCTGGGCTCTGACCTCTACAGTTGTGAGTTCAAAGGAGAAAATGAGTGAGGGTATTCGATATCACGAGAGAAATAGACTAGCTATGCTGGAGTGTCATATTAAGACAAAGTATTTTAACAATCTTATGGCATGAGAGACTTCATAGTGATATGGACGAGGAAAACAAACAAACAAAAATCATGCCTACTTGTGTGAGTTTAGTTATTTTCAAAAATCAGAGGAGAAATGTTTCTTGTGGTTTCCTCATACATGTCTGCCAGCACAGAGTACATTCAAGACCACCTCTGGACCTGACTTTGTAACTCTAAAAATGAAGTTAAAAATGTTGTTTGCCTACATCCAAGCAAGCGACTTGCTAATAATAAACGTGAGCAGATGCTGCTCAGCACCTGTAACACCGAGATTAGTTTCACAGAAACCACGTAAACAGCACCTGTAGGTCTCTGAGCAAATCCAGTGCTTAAAATGCATTTGTTTTGATGAAAGCAAAGTATGAGTTGGTTCTCAATAAGCTCTGGCTGTCTGTGAGTGCCACACCCTTCCTCATGCCTTCCTGCCCTTCCGCGGGACTGGCTCTGTCTTTAAAGTGTTTTCTAACCAGATCCTGAACTGAATTATGAAAGAGACAGGGATGTTGCTGGGTCACAGTAACATTCAAATAAATACAAACGTCTTCCTAAACCAGACCGACTGCACAAGAGGGCAGCCACAGGCAACCACCGATTCTCAGCATAGCCCACACACAGGACAATGGCTTTGGTGACTGAAGTAGCCGCTAGTGAGCACCACACATTAACTTTAATTTAAGCAATTCTCTTCTTTGTGACTAATGCACACACTGACATCCCTAGTCTCCTGGTGTTGCATGTTACTTTGGCAAATGATAATTTCAGATTTGAATAGTTGCACATTTACCTGTAGATTTGCAAAGTGGAGTGGCATTAGATGAAGTCCTACAAATGAAGCCTAAACTTTCAGAAATAAACATTTCAGTTTTGCAACATGTCCTGCCAAGCAAACATGAAAAGAATGAATAATGTTTTTCAATATACGCACATTAGCACATATAATTTATGGTTCTTAATCAACTTAAACATTATGTCTGCAATTACATATAACCCATTGGGTAGTATTTCTTGAACTCTAGTCAAATCACATTATACTAAAATAATTGCCTTATGGATATTTCACCTGCATGACACTTAATATCAAATTATTTTGTAATTTAAACACTTTCCCGAGCATCTGCTTCCTAATTTCAAAAACCTGTGCTCATCTCTAAGCAGAATTTTAAAACGAATTTTTGATATTAAAAATAAAATCAGCGACTGCTTCGTACACGAAGTCTGCTGAGTTTCCAGTAATCTCTTCCTTGCAAATGGAGCCGTCTTGGTTTTCATGAGGTTTAAACAAAAGCACAGTCTCTACATATTCTTCCCAGGCAACACAAAATTAAACTTCTGGTATTTCATTGACGGTTACATTAAAACCTCCTTCACGATTTCCATTCCCAATGTTCTTTTGCAGTAAAAGATCTCAACAATTCATGGGGCTGCCTGATAGCTACACCTTTCTGTCCCAGTTGTATAATTGTCAGTGTACAGTGTTCAATAAGCACTCAAATGCCACCTGAACCTCTGCTTTGACGTTTCTAACTTAATGTTGAAGGAAACAGAAGTGCTGCTGCTTTATGAACCCGAACTCCTACTAGGAATACAGAGAAGAGACGGGTCGTTGAACCGGCCAATTGATCGCAAGGCAAGTGAGCAAATACAGCGGCAGTAAAAGGTGGCGGTGTCAAAACAGTGGCTGGAGACAGCTCTTCGGAGAGCCAAACAAGATCCCGACCAACCCAAGAGCACAGGGCAGAGTCATTGGAGCAGAGAAAGAAATTACCAAAGCGTTTAAACTTAGGAAACTGACGAGGGCCAGAATACTTAGAAAGGGGGCCATGCAGATGTAGAGAAAGGGTATACAAAAGGTTTAAGAATTTTATTCTCTAGAGAACACCATTATTTTAGTGAAAGTTTACTAGCAAGCTTTTGAAGTGCTTTACGGAAGGCATAGACAGTTTTATTTACGCTTTAAATTATTCAGTTTGTGTTGAGAAGACGCAGAAAACTCCAAAAGTTCCAAGAATACAATGCGGATGGATCAAGCCATGCAACGTTTCCAGGCTCTGGGTGTGTCTGAGGGCGTTTCCCGGAAGGTGAGTGGAAGCAGGGAGGCGGTCCACCAGTGTGGGAAGCAGGCGCAGAACTCTTGTTCATGTCTGCCTTCCCTCTCTGCCCCTGAGCACCTTCACCCTGTTCCTGTCCCAGCCGTCCTTCCCCAAAGTCAAAATCCAGCTTCTTCCACGTACACTGCAGACTGAAATCCATCAACTTCCTCGAAATCATCTAGGCCTTCCGCTTTATTTTGAAGGAAGCAGTTGCACATTTTACAAATATCTTGCTCTATTCTTATTCCTGTACCACCTCACAGTGGTTCGCGCATTATACACAAGAGTATCCTTTTAATGTATTTGTGGAAATTATGATTTTCTTACATTTGCTATTCATGAAAATTAAATTTGTTGTTATTAGAAAATATTAGAAAACAATCTACATTTAAAGCGATATTGTAACATTCTGAATTTGATAGATTAATTTAATTTCACTTTAAACTGTATCTTTGCTGTTGTTTATTGGTTTGGGTTGGTAAGTGATTCTCGCATGTGGTTAGGAAATATCAAAAACAGGGAAGCAGTTTTTACAAGAACTTTTGTATCTACAATGAAATATTATTTTATTTTCTTCTGGTTTATATATGCAAGTGCATATACATTAATGAAGAAACTACAGGAATCTGCGAATAGATCTCTTTTAAGGTCCAGCTATACCATTCTTGAGCACATACCAAAGTGTTGTTTTTAGTTTTCGGTGTCCCCAGCACGTTCCGCCACAGCCCTATCCCTGCCCGGAGCTGGCTGGGAAGCCGTTCGATTCCCGCCCTGGCCAGAGGCCAGAAAAGGCAAGCCCAGAGCCCTGGGGAAGCCCCGGGGACATTTCTCACGTGGGTTCCTAGGACGGCGTGGCGCGGCCTGATCCCGCTTGCTGAGAACGAACAGGAGAGAACACGAGACGGAGATGGCATCTGGTGGACCCGAACTCCTTTATTCCTGGACCCGGACTCCTTTATTCCAAGCGATCACCGGGATAAATAATCTCTTCCCATAAGGGCGTGGCTTCTCCCCTCCAGCGGGGAAGCCTTAATTAGCATGGCAGGGGGAGGGGCGTACCTGGCCAACCCCCACAATATCCATGGCCTTTGCAGAGACAAAGGTGTATGATTCACCACGAGGCAGGCAGACATTTTGCCAATCTGTTTACTGAGTTAGCAGCTTCCAGGGCTTTAAGAGTAAAGGAGTCAGCAGGCTATCCTACAAGCACAGGGGCGAGGACCACCCGCCGCTTCAACTTCACTCTTTAGCCTGGAAGCCCTACACCAAAGGACTCTCCATGCTACTACAGACACACTTACTCAACCATGTTCATTGCTGCTCCATTCCTAATAGTCAAAAATTGGAAACAGCCAAGCTGTCTGTCAATGGATAGGTAGACAAAGAAAATGTGGTACATTTATAGAATGGAATCTTAGCTATTAAAAAATTAAATCATAAACACACATATATTTAATATATATAGTTTGTCACAATTGTGGATATGATGACAACATATTATAGTCTTGTTATCCAACCGTGATATACCTTAAGCAATTTGCAAGAAATATCATAATGTCTTTGCAATTTCATTATATAATTCACCCAATTTTCTTAGTTTGTTTACCTAGTTTGTTGGATTTTGGTGCCTCTGTAGACTTCTTAGTATATATAATGCCAGAAGAGAATATGCTAAGACAAAATAAATGAAGCAAATAAATGTTTACTTTTTAACATGCTCAGTTTTTTCCTTGATATACACCAGAAAAATAAAACGAATGTGTCATTGACTGTCCTGATAATGTACTATATGAAATTCAACTATTTCTTCCCAGTGTCCTTAACTGATTGTGACCTGTGCCTGTGCTATTTTGGCCTCTTACTAGTATGTTCCCTTTAGGAGAAAAACAACCACATGCATGTTAGAAAGTAAACATTATTTGCATAAAGTAAAACATTTATTTTGTCTTACTATAGCTCAAGTAGACGCTGAGAGAAACATAGCCATTTGAAAGCAGTTTATGTTGCTCAGGTTACGTACTGACATGTCATGGCTAACCAATTAAAAGAAACATGACAGCATCCAAGTGTGGGTGAATGGATGTTTTTTTTAAGAGAAACTTCAGTTGCTAGGGGATCTCTCTGATTGGTCAGGACCTAAGCACGGGTCCTTACTGGATTGGCTCATTACATCTGGCAAGGAAAATTGGGGTTCTCAGAAAAGTAGGGCACTTGAAAGAAAGCTCTAATTGGCTTTGTGGCTTTCCAGAGAATTCCTGGGAAATCCCAAAGAGCTGAGGTCAGGGCCTGCTCATCAGGAGGGGGTATCCTGGTGACTGTCTCATACGTTAGGTGTTCTAAAACCTGAGACCATTTTGCACATGACGGCTTGCCATTAAACTGATAGGACGTCATGTACAGACTTTGTCCCTTCCTACTTGTAGCTCAGCCCAAATGACCAAATCCCTGACTTCCTTGTCTCAAAACAGGTGCCACCTACTTCAGCCTGCTGCTTTAGAGGTCTAAATGGTCTGCCTGGCCCACCAGGGGTCTGAACAAGGTGCTCCTATGTATCTCATTGTTTTTATTACATTATCAAAAAAGGATATAAAGGTGTTCTAGGAGAAAGGAAGTGCATAATTATCTTATTCAATTGCATAAATCACATGTCTGAAACCTGAAATAATTCATTGTTAATTTTCAGAATACCTGATTTCACATAAAATTCAACTTTTATAGATGAATAGCAGGGCAACTATGTCATATTTCCTTAATGTATATGTATATGTATGTGTGTATGTATATGTATGTGTGTATGTATGTATGTATACATATATTTCCAAGTCTCCTTTTGCAATTGACACCCATAAAATATCTGTGGTAAAAATAGCAACTAGGAAATTTGCTTTATTTCAGGAATCATATTAAAAATGAGTTCGTTTTCAATATATAAATGTTTTGATGTCTAGATTTCAGTGAAATCTGTGACAAACAAAACATGACGCATTTGAACCACTGAATTCATTTTTCTTCATGGCCCATGTAGTAGGTAGAGAGAGCCGTGCCACTGGTGAATGATGTACAACCCAAGCTTTCATTCATCTGCGCTAAACCTCCATTTTCTCAATGCAAGGAGAAGGGAGGATTGCAAGCTTTATTCTGCCATTACCAAGGAAATGAAGGCTTGCCTCCTGAAAGGAATTTAGAACACTCAGTCGTAAATAGGATGCTGTCTTCAAACCCTACAGCTCGGGGCTCAGGGATCTACGTGGAAGAAAGAAGGAAAGACCGTGAGAGCCACAAGTGATATATATTCCTCCAAGGAAAGGTGTCTTCCAGACACAACAAGACTGATGCACACAGGAACTCACAGACATTGTGAAGCAGGAGCAAGGCCTGCAAAAGTTTACGCCAGTGGAGTCCTGGAACTGAGAGGGGGAGATAAACACAGGCTCTACCCTCCATAAGTTACCTGAAATTAATACATGCTGGCAAAGGAAAAATAGTTTCCTCCAATGGAATATCACTTGGTATACGAACCACAATTCAGAGGAGGCTCCATGCCCGGGAGTAGATGACCAACACAAAACCAACCCCATGGTGTCTTTTGAGATGTTTGTTTTCTTGTTTCTTTTATTTTTTTTTAAGTTTCTGTAGTTTTAAAGAAGGAAAGGAACCAAAAACCAAACCAAAACCAAAACCAAACCAAAACAAACAACAAACAACCAAACAAGCAATAACAGCAAAAATGGTCGACTATGATCGGGAAGTGTGAGTCAAATACATAATTTCCTTCCTATCTTGCTTTTGTTCATGGCGTTTCCTCACAGCAGTAGAAACCCTAACTAAGACAAACAAACAACTTTTTTTTTTTTAAATCATTTTTTATTTTCCCCAAAGTAACATAATTCTAGACAAACCTTCTTTTCAAGAAACATTCACATGTAATTCTATGACCAATTAGTGTGTTCTATCTTATTGACTAGAAAACGGTCCAACTCTCACCGAATCCCCAATCCTCCGACTCTTTCTACTCCAAGATGGAAAACACCTGGACATTTTTATATCACCTCACATAGTAGGGCCTGTTCTCTAATCTTCACTAGGCAATAACAGCAATAATAGCAAAAGAACCTTCCCCAAATAGTTACAAATCACACATGAACTGTAATGAGTACCAATTAAAAGAACTTCGCCATGACCATTATTCATCGTCTTTTCAGTAAGTGACATTAAGCCCAGAGGAATAACTGTGTTAATCTACTGTAATCAAGAAGGTCCTACACAGATTGTGCTTAGGAAATCCACCTAAATAGAGTCTCAGTGGGCTGTGCATGGCATAGTTTCAACCTGTGCCATATTCTGAACATATGCAGAACACAGAGAATGTAAACTGCTTTTGCAACCGTTCAATGACTGATAATATTACAGCATCAGTAGGAGAATACCAGAAATCATCTGCTTTTATGCAGGATTATTAAGATACATTTTGCATTTCATTCAGTTCACACATTTAAAGAATATATGTGATTCAGTGATTTAAAGTATAGATTTCTGGAACCATGATCATAGTCTATTTCAGAAATTTTTTCCTCACCATAAAAACAGACTCCATGGAGTCATTCTCTATAATGGCCTTTCTCCAGTCAAGGTATCATTCAGTTTCTATGAATTTTCCCATGATCTACAAACATTTCAAGCAAATAAAGCCACACATCTGATATTTTGGTGACTGCCTACTATCCCTTACTGTAATGATTTAAGGAGTAGCCATGTCTGTCTGGAGTCAGTTCCACACTGCTGTGTAATGCCCAATGGTATAGCTGTATTGTGCAGCACAACATCCTGCATGGATGTGCTATTTACCTTATCCATCCATCAGTTGAATAGACAAAATGTTTCTTTTCCGGTCATCAGTTATAAGGCTGCCATGTACACTTGTGTGTAAGGAATGTGTCTTCACATTTCTTTGGGCGTATATGGCTGTGTGTAGATCTGAAAATCACATTAAAACTGCTTAACTTTCCAGATCTTTCCAAAGGAATAACATCATTCGAAATTCTCACTAGCCCTGTCCATAGTGTCTAGTTTCTGCCCTCTCCTTGTGATAACCACTGATGTTGTAGGATTAAGACCTTGCACACCACTTGGCTTGGTTACTGGCACAGTTTCCTAAAGACCAAAGAGTCTGAGTAAGTTTTCATACACTTATAAATCTGTTTTTTCTCTAAAACTAGCTCAAAGCTACTCCTTTGCTATTATTTGTTGTTTTTAATTATGTGCACTTTCCTTGACTGTCAGTAAGGTTTTAGAAAAGTAAGAATGAAGCATAATCCAGTAAAACAACCATTGCTAGTCAGCTTTTATTAAGATGAATTTGTGTTAATGATGATATCTTATACCTGAAAATTGTTTTATTCAACCTCAAACAGAAGCAAGGGCTGAGGTTCACAGTAATATAGTCAAAGGTATCAGAGACACATAATCCTCAGAGTTTAGTTATTCTGAAATAAATAAAACTATTTAAATGATATTTTGCTTGTTGGTATATTAGTTGCTTTTCTTGTTGTTGTTGCTATGATAAAACACCATGGCAGAAAAATAAATAAAGAAACACTAACAACCAAACAAAAACTTATGGAAGAATTTATTGGGGCTTAAAGATCAGAAGGGAGAGTTCATAATGGTGGATGAAGGTGGCAGCGAGAATCTCAGAGATCACATCTTCAACCACATGCAAACATCAGAGTACAAACTGAAAGTGAGGTGCAACTCTATACTCTCCAAGCTGGCCCTGGTGAATACGCCAGCAAGGCTGCACCCCGCCCCAGAGCAGCAGCACCGACTAGCAGCCAAGTGCTCAAATATCTTAACACGGGGACAGTTTTCCTTCAAACCACCACTCAAGATCATCTTCCCTCAGCCTCCCAATTGCTGAGATTATATGTATGCACCCCAGCGTCCAGCCATGATGAGGTGTTTATCAATGAACACGGATCTAGGGTGTAAAATAACGGCAGCTATATGGGTTACTTTATTATTACCGTGACAGATTCCTGAAAACAGTAACTAAGCGATGGAGTATTTATTTTGGCTGACAGTTCAAGGACAGAACCCATCAGTGCATGGAGGCTTGGCGGCAGGAATGGCAGGCAGGCTGTCACTCTAAAGAGGAAGCCGGATAACAGAGAATGATGAATGTTTTTGTTCGGCTAACTTCCTCCTTTGTATTCAAACTGGATCTTAAGTCCACGGAATAGTACCACCCACATTTAAGGTGGCTCTTCCTATCTCCGTTAACCCAGAAACTCCTTCACAGACATGCCCAAAGATTTGCTTCCTTGATTCTAGACATTCTTGACAATTGATATCAATCATTCCTACGATGTATCAAAAAAAAAAAAAAAAAAAAGGCAATTCAGTGTGTGACATCAGTGAAGCCAGGATCACATGGTGCTGAAGTTTGAAAAAGCTTTTCAGGGTCCAGGCAAAGCAGTGCCGTTGGCAATGCCAGAGTCAGGAAGCAAGTGAGAACACCAGGGAAACAGAACTCTCGATTGCACAGTGCTCTGCAGAATCATTCGGAGACTGAGAAGAGGCAGGGTAGCAGAAAAATGCGAAATTGGCAGTGAAACAAAGAGCCTGTCTACATCTGTGGTGATAGAGTGCAGGGAAACCATCAAGGATTGTATGTCCAACATGCAGATGAACTAGGATTAACACTGAGAAGATGCAGATAAAGCATTCAGAAGACGTTTTTTCACCCCATTAATTTTTGGTTGAAACATTTTTTCACGATAGGAAAGAGTCTGCTGCTGAAAAAAATGTACAACCACAGCATATAAATTATAGTTATTTCTTAAATAAGAATTATCTACTCCCTTCTCGGGGCAGGTGTTAGCATAATTTTAAAGGTACTTAATGTATGTAAGCTGGACAACAGTGGTCTGTTATTTTGTTTCATTACAGTTTTACAAAACACTTACAGACACACCAACATTCCTGAAAAGGAGCTGTTGCTCAAAACAACAAGATAGACATTTTTCCCTAAGTTTACCACCTGTGGCCGTGAGCAAGTGACATAGGTCCGAGATGTTAACACATCCTGGGGGTTTCACCCGTGAGGCAACCTAAGAGATCACGAAGTTGCCAGATCCTAGTGTCTCACAAATGAGTTATTTAAAACTCAGTAGACACATGATAGAAAGATAGGTAGGTAAGAATGAAGGTAGGATAGATAGATAGATAATAGATACATAGATAATAGATAGATATGGATGATAGATATCAGATAGAAGATAAATAAGATAGATGATAGGTAGGTAGGTAGGTAGATAGATGGATAGATAGATATAGATGATAGATAATAGAAGATATATAAGATAGATATAGAAGATAGTTAAGACAGAAGAGAGTTAGATGGATAGATGATAGAAAGATGTTAGATATAGATATGATAGATGATAGATAGATGATAGATAGATGTTAGATAGACACCTTTCCTTCATTCAGCACTGCCATCAAGTATAAGCCAATCTGAATGCTTCAGTGCATACCTTCTGTTGGTTGTGCTTCTCTGGAGAACTCTACTGCACAGCCATATTTGAATTCCCAGATAATTTTCATTCCCAGAATGCTTTGATTTCTATTCTAGAGGCCTGCTGATTAAAGGTTAGAGAATCATCTTGTTTCTATACATAATAATATTAGTAATAGTAAGAACCATGTTTCCCAATCAATAGAAACAATACAGGTTAGTTCCTAACAGCAATGAACTGTTGTAAAGATAAATGGAAAAACATTAGGAACTTGTTATGAAGTCTCTGGGGGGAAATAATTCTATATAAATAGAAAGTATTACCCCATTATTCAAATCCATATAAATGATTTAACACTTCATATCGAATAAAAATCAAGTACTGGCACAATATTAATTGTAATAATAGGAGAAGGGATCCCAGAGTATGAACACCCTGGACTTTTCACTTGCAGTATTTGGATTGTTTTAATAAAATGTAATAACGTAGTATCTTTCTCTGTTCTCTATGCATAACAGGAAGTGGGAAAGGAAGATGGTGGTAAAAGTGCTGTCTAAGGTAATTGAGTTTAGAGAAAAGTTACTCAATATTAATTAGCAATCATTGTGCACTGTATAGTGAAGGGAAAGAATTACATGTTCCATGCTGATTAATTCACATCAATATTAATGCATAGTCTCACTGAAAATGAGTAAATGACACTAAATAATTCAAAAGGATTAACCACGCGTTACCATGTCCATCTGTGTCTTTATTATATGTATTGAGCAGAATCATGGGGGATTATTTAAACTCGAATTCCTAATGGCAGACCACACACATTCACACACACCCATGCAATGTTTGTAAATAGACACAAAGATTTTCCCCATGGAGAAAGACATGCACGTAGTCTAATAAAATATTTTAAAAGTTCCTACATCTTTTGACAACTGCAGGCAAAGTAAATGGTAGAATGTCATTCATGGCACTGTCCTTGCTGGGCTAAAAGCACACAACACTGTAATATATACCAGCTAAACACTTGCATGGTTTCCTAAGAGTACGAAGAGAAGAGGAGTAAATCTAATAAACACAGTTTCATAAATGTTGCAGAGATTTATTATTAGTTGTGTTTAAAATGGTTGTTTTGTGCATTGCTGTGGGAAGAGCTGCCTAGGCCTTGGCATTTTGTATTGTCTGCAGGTGTTGGCATTATGTAAAAGATGTTTGATTGCTCATGATCTGCACGTGCTATCAATAGAACATCCAAGGAACTGAAGTATCCATAAAAACCCCCGAGGTGAGTCGTTCAGGGTTCCACTGCCCAATATGGCACTTGCCACTATCAAGTGATTCCCTCTGCTGAGGTCTGGCAGTGTCTGCATGTGTGACTATGCGTCCTTTAAATTCTTGTGAGCCACGCAGCAGCCAACCACTACACACAAATATCTATGTCAGTAAGCATGCCTTCAGGGCTTCTTCCCAAAGTGCTTGCTGTGAGTTAGTTCTATCACTAGTAGAGCACACAGTAGGGATAATAGTTGACACACCTATCGTAGGTACTATACCATCACTTGTAGAGTACACAGTAGGGATTATATTCAGCAGATCAGTAGAGGCTGCCATATCATCTGTAGAGTACATAGGAGGGTTAGGGTTGGCAGGTCAGTGATGGACTTCAGCAATTGTTTTGAACAGAAATGTAAGGAGATATGGATTCTTTTGGAAATAAGATTAATAAAAAGCTCAAACAAAATGTCTAAAACTATAAGATTATGCCAAACAGTGGGTAGTAACTTCCTTGCTAATATAATAGGACTCTCTAAATGAGAGCCAATCCTAGACTGAAAATGGTTTTCCTATCCCAGAAATGAGATGTCTGAGGGTTGGTAAAAGGAAAGCCAAGGTAATTACAAAGGGAAATAACATTTGTATCAATCCGCCTTTGATGGGGTTGATATAGATACTAAAATCAAGTAAGATTAATAGGCTCTGTTTTTCCTGAGAGAGCTCAGAAAGAAAATCTATAAATTCATTAGGAAAACTTGTGGTTTCTCAAAAAGGTGTGCAAATTAAGTTGTTTCTGTTCTCTGCTAAGAGCAGAGCAGTGCATAGAAAAAGAGTAGAGATTTTGATTTTGTAACAGAATATACTTAAAAAAAATTAGTTCCAAGCTTCACTGACAAAAAACAACTTTCATTACAGAAGTTAGTCAAATTGCAAGCTTTATGAAACAGAAAACAAAATTTTCATTGTGTATTAACTAAATTCCCTTTTATAATATGATTTATCCATATTAATTTGATTCTTTTTGATACAGCTAATTATTATATATATATATCATATTATTTAATTCTTTTTTAATTTATCATGGACTCCACAATATTGGTTGCAATTAATAAATATTTTATTATATGCAATAGCAAATAGCTCAAACAGAAATTACTACTTTTTGTACAACGTATTGACGTGCATGAACTGATTTATATATTTATGGATATATGCTGTATCTCCAAATATAACTAAAGTTTCAAATAAGAGTAGTTATATATTTGAGAAAATGGTTTAACTCTCTTTTGCTATTGATATACACTAAAAATATCATCTCTGTGTTTTTAATATCTTTTACCAAAGTGATTGGAATGCATAACTTTTAAAATACCAAATAAATGGGCAAATTCTATGCCCATAACTGTTAAGAAGCTAATTCTCAAATATATTTACTCAAGTGGACATGAGCTTAGTACATAGCCAATATTAGATTATAAAATCATGGAATTTCATTACAGCATAATGATTTCTTCAAAACTATTTAACTGAGAGAATAAGTCATCTTTATTTCATAAAAAATGTGTTTGCTGGGAAAATGCAGCTCAGAAATTTTTTATTAATTATTTAATATCCTGAGATTTTAGTATAATTGCATCATTTGGTCCTGTCAATTACTCCTTCCAAACTCTCTCCAAAATCCCTCCTTGCTCTCTTTCAAATTTATGGCCTCTTTTTTTCATTAATTGTTGCTACATACATACGTGTGTGTGCACATGAGCATGTGTGTGTGTTTGCACGTGAGTATATATATGTGTGTGTGTGTGTGTGTGTGTGTGTGTGTGTGTGTGTGTATGTGTCTGTAAATATAAACTATTCGGTCCGTATATTATTGTATGTATGATTTCATGTCTGACCATTTAGTCATGGTTAAACAGTTGCTGTGCTCTTTCCAAAGACTATTTCTCTTGCTCTCAGCTGGTTGCTTGCTCTCTCTGGTTGCCCATAATTCTTTGTCTAGGGCTGAGGACTCTTGTGTTCCCCTCAGCCCACACCCACAGTAGCATGTCTACTATTGTTGTGGTCCTTGAGCTCATGTTTAGACAATCATGTTGGTGAGCCTATATGGGTGTAGTTTTTGATATCTCACAGGAAACTCCCTTTTCCTCTTCCTCATGAAATCATTGACCTACCTTTTCCAACAAGATCCTTCCTTGAGCTTTAGGTGCAGGAGTTATGTTATTTATGCCTCAGTTGGGACTGGTCTTTACTCCAGTTTGTATTTTGATTGCTTGTGGTCTCTGTAATTGTCTCTTGTCTGTTATACATAACAGAGAATTTTTTATAACAGGTGAGAATTATACATTTTGGGGTTCTAAGGGCATATATTTAGTATGGAGCTAGGGATTATACTAATTAGTAAAGTGGTAGTTGTAGGTTCTCCTCCGAGATCCACACCTTCGCTAGCCTTAGTTCACTGAATTCCTAGTGCCCAGGCATGATTTCCCAATTTTTGAGTGTGTCTAAAGTTGAATTAGATAGTTGTTGGTTCCCATAAGGTATGCTTGCACTATTGTACCCTTAGGGTTATTTTCCATGCTGGTCATTGTTACGCTTCTTAGATGTCATATCTGCGTAGGACATTTGGCTACTTTCTTCCTTTGGAGGCTTGCATGGAGTTTTCTGGTACCATGAAATCTAATCCTCAGGGCAAACATTAAAGGTCAGTTTTAGCTCAGGGCCTGGTGTGTGCAATGCATCATGTCTTTAGCAATAGGAATTTACCTTCTAGCTCTGACGGACAACAAATGTCAATAGAAATATCATGAAATGTTTTAGGATTCTTTTGAATAACCTTGAAACAACTAAGGAGAGGACTTCTCAGAAAGTCCTGGAATCCACTTTACTTTCTAAAGTAATCAACATACTGACTAGCAGTGTGACGAGTATTCAAGGCTTTATTGTTCATCCAGGCTGTTGTCAGTCAACACTTCATGCAGATTTGCCCTGTGTAGCCTTCATTATGCTGAGCTATGTTGCTTTCGATCCTAGTTCTCTGGGGCTTTTACCATGAAGCTATGTTAGATTTTTAAATGTGCTTTGTCCTGCATCAATTGAGATGATGACATGATTTCTGTATTTAAGTCCATTTGTATGATTTATTATATTTATTTACCTAATTATGTTGAAGCATCATTGAAATTCCATTAGAAAGCCAATGCAATCAAGATGTGTTCTGGATATATATCTGTACAAGGCTTGTGAAAGTTTTATTGATGATTTTTGCATCTATATTCATCAGGTATGTTGGTCTATAGTCTTCATTTGTTGTTGTGTCTTTGTATGGTTTAGTATTAATGTTTAGTACTCACTTTATAAATGGACTTTGAGAGTGTTTCTTTCGTTTTTATTTTTACTTTTATTTTTATTTATGTATTTAATCAATTATTTATTTATTTATTTATTTTTTTGAGACAGGCTTTTTTCTGTTGTAACTCTGGGTGTCCTGGAACTCACTCTGTAGGCCAAGCTGGCCTTGAAATCACAGAGATCCTTCTGCCTCTGACTCCCAAGTGCTGGGATTAAAGGCCTGTGGCACCACCACCTGGCTTGTTTTTACCTATGAATAATTTAGTAATTGCTGGTTATCATCTTCTTTGAAGGTCTGACAGAGTTTGCTACAAATCTATCTGGGCTTGGGATTCTTTTATAGTCAGAGCTTTTTGAAAAAATTGTTTTAAGTTCTTTATTTGCTATGACTTTGTTTTGTTTTTTTTTATCTTGTCTAGGCTTACCTTGTGGTTTGAATGAACCTAGACATGCATCTACCTTCCTTTAGATTCCCTAACTTAAGGAAATACAGGTTGTTAAGCTGTTGCCTGAGTCTAAGTTTCTTTGCTGTTTGTTTTAATATTGCCCTGTTTGTTTCTGAACCTGTTGATTTGGGGGAATCTCTGTCTTTTGGTTAATTGTTCAATGATCTATTGATTTAACTTCTCAAAGAACTGTACATGCATTCTTTTTTTTATCTGTGGTTTATTATTTTTCTATTTCATTAATTTTATGTTTGATTTTTATTATTTCCTTCTGTCATGTGAATGTGGTCCATCAAGTCTAGAAATCATGTAGAGATGATGAATAAGCTAAAATTAAATCTCCCATATGACCTAGCTATACTGCTGTGTTTGGGAAAGGGGCTTCACATTCCCACAGATACTTGGGGCTCATTGCTTCTCTGTTCACAACAGGTAGGGAATGAACATAACCTGAATGTCCTTCAGCGGGAGAGCATCTATTGAAAATGCTGCACACAGACACAATGGGATGCCATGAAGACAGCAGAAAGGAAAATCCAGGACAAAATATTCACAGATAGCATTGTCTTTAATATTCAGTGAGCTTCTATGCGAGTCTTTTAGTAAAGTACTTTCTTTGGGATCTTGCTTCTATTTTCAGTGAAGCAAGTAATTACACCTCAGGAGCCATAATGCTTAACTAATGTAAGAGCAGTAGGGCAAAGTGCAAGAAAATTTCTCAGTTTTCCCGGATTCAGTACTTAATGAATGCTTTATGAAAGTTAGGTGTAACGAGGGAATTTGCTATTAAAAGTTTTGAACCTCATGCATTAAACAATCATGGTGGCAGCTGATGTAACTCAGGTATGGAGAGAATTTGCAAAGAAGATAGGAAGCTCTAGTTTTGTCACCAGCACCCCAGGAACCACGCATATTGGTACATCCCTGAAATCCTGACACTTGGAAGCATAGGAGCTGGAGCATCAGAAGTTCAAGGTTATTGTTGGCTATATAGCTTGTTTAAAGCCAGCCTGGGCAACAAGAAACTTTGTCTGGAAAAGAAAACATAAAATAAATTAAAATAATTGTTTAAACATATTACAGTCTATTCTGGTTCTGTTGTCATGTTTATTGTTACATAAAGATACTATCTGTGCACCATATATTCAAATATCTTGACCACTATAAAATGTATCTGCAGCCAGGTGTGGTGGCCTGCTTCTGTAATCTCACTAGGGAGGCATACATAGAAGTATTAGGAGTTCTAGGCCAATCTGGGCTACATTCCTATCAATTTTCTAAAGAATATCTTATTTAGTCCAAAATCACAAATTTTCTAAGATGGAGGGAAAGTGATAAAAATCATCAAATTAATCATGACAGTAGTTGAATTTTTGTCCTATTTTCTATACTGTAAAACATTAATAAAAAATCAAACTTTCTATAATACTATAACCAATGTTGATCTTTGATGACCTGTGCTGGTCAGTTGATTTCATTGTACCTGTTCTCCTTCTGTCCTTGACCACTCTGGCCCCTGCAATCCCTTCTCCCCATCTTCTGGGGAGTTCCCAGATAGGCCCTGGGCCCCTGCATCTGCTCCCATCAGCTGCTAGAGGAAGCCTCTCCGATGAAGATTAGATTAGGCACCAATCAGGTTCCTCTGCTGCCTTGGGCTGTCCTTTAATTGATTCTTAACTGAGTACAGCCAATTGAGTTTCCTTTTTTGAGAATTCTGTTTAGAACTGTACCCCATGTTTACTTGATTCATTTGTTTTCTTGATGTCCAGTTTGTTGTGTTCTTTCTTTATTTTGAATTTATCTCTTTATCAGCTGTGTAGTGGGTAAAATGAGTTCCCATTCCTTAGGCTACCATTTTGCCCAAATGACAGCGTCCTTTAAGAAAAAGAAGACTTTCAGTTTCATGAGGGCCCATTTCTTAATTGTTATTCTTAGTACTTGTGCTAATGGTGTTCTTTTCAGGAAGTCTTTTGCTGTGCTAATGAATTCAAGACTATTCCAAGTGGGGGTATTCAAACTGGAACATAATATCACACGTTCTGTATTTAGAAAAACACATGAATGAAATAAGCATGATTCTGTCACTCCTTCTGTTTGAAAGTATATATTTGAAGCCAGTTTGAACACTGAATTCCTTAGAGCAACAGTATTTTTTAAAACTCAGTGGGACATCATCATCTAGTAAGACATAATAATATATATTTTTTCATTTATTTACAAAGGTAATTATTGTAAATTTTAGCAATATTAAAGAACTATGTAGTTGAGGCAGAATACCTAAATTCTATTTTGCACAGGAGTGCTTTTTGTATCTGCAAATCTTCAATAGCATAAATGAATATTCTGTTCTAGTAACATTTCTATTCTTAGAATAAGTTGCTAAACTGTTATTTTAATCAGCATGTAACATTTACTTGAAAAATTAGACCCTGACACATGTGGGAATATATAGAAAGATTTTGCTACCTGAATAAAACAAGAGATGGAATTTTGTCTTTTGGTGTGAAAACAGAATTGAACTGTGGCCCATTTCCTCAAAGAACACATGACTTACAGAAACATCAGCAGAACTATTAAGGTAAATAACCCAGTTTGGAGACTGTCTCATGACTACTACTCTACTATCTGATTCCTAGAAATGAATTGGATGAAAGTGAAGTGTGGATTAGTTTGGGGTCTATTGCCCACAGCTTCTCCTGTCCACTGATATACTCAGTTAATAGGACTTCATTTCACTTTTCAGAGGAACTCACTGTTAAGAAGACAAACAGTGGAAGTAGAGTGAGACCCAATTATAGGCAGAGACAAAGGCATGGGGAGTGGTTGAGAAGGTTCTAATGTCTCATATGAGAGTGATTAAGAAGGCCAAACAGAGAAAACAGAGAGACCTTCAACAGTACTTTCCTGCCCCTTTAGATTAAAGAGTGGGAGCAGTGGGCTCCTTCAGAGCATCGTCACATACAATGAACAAAAGACCATCATGTACAATGAGTAAAACAGTTGATCTCTTGAGAGGCCCTAAGGAAAACATGAAGCTTAGTAGAAGAGACAGATATTCTTGGTTTGGAAGACATCTAGAGGATACGTTGGGTCATGGTTACAGTGAATTTGAACTTTCTAAGTCTATTACATAAATAGCTCCTCAAAATTTAGCCTGAATTAGTTACTTTTATGTTGCTATGATGAAACACCACTACCAAGTTATGGAGGAGCTCACTTGGACTTAGGGTTCCAGAGTTACAGATTGCATCAAAGTATGGAGACAGGGCGGTAAGTGGCAGGGAAAGCTCCAGAAACAGGATGCTGGCTGATCACATCCTCAACCACAAATGAAGCAGAGAGACAGGAGCTGGTGGTGAGGCAAGGCTGTGAAATCTCAAAGCTCATACCCAGTGACATATTTCTCCCAAGAAACAGTGCAAGATTCCTCTTTATCTTCCCCAAACTGTGCCACAAACTTGGGACCAATAATTCAAATACACGGTCTAGGAGGGATATTTCTCATTCAAACTACCATACCGCCCTAAACTGTCATTTCTTCAAGAAGTCACTGTCTTTGGAACCAATTACAAGAAAATAATTTTAATCAGAAGTGACTTATGTGTATGTAGTTTCTGGGGTAGCATCTTAAGTGTATTTTCCCACTCAGGAATAGAAGACAAGAATGTTCTCTATAATTTCAAAGTCATTTGCATTAATTTCAATTAATATATTTTTCTCTTTTGAGTGTGTGTGTGTGTGGTGTGTGTATGTGTGTGTGAGTGTGTGTCTGTGAGTGTGTGCGTATGAGTATGTGTGTGTATATGTGTGTGTATGTGTGTGTGTGAGTGTGTGTGTGTGTATGTGTGTGTGTGGTGTGTGTATGTGTGTGTGAGTGTGTGTCTGTGAGTGTGTGCGTATGAGTATGTGTGTGTATATGTGTGTGTATGTGTGTGTGTGAGTGTGTGTGTATGTGTGTGTGAGTGTGTGTCTGTGAGTGTGTGTGTGAGTGTGTATGTGTGTGTGTATGTGTGTGTATATGCGTGTGTGGTGTGTGTATGTGTGTATGAGTGTGTGTATGTGAGTGTGTGTGTGAGTGTGTATATGTGTATGTATGTGTGTGTGTGTGTGAGTGTGTGTGTGTGTATGTGTGTGTGTGGTGTGTGTATGTGTGTGTGAGTGTGTGTCTGTGAGTGTGTGTGTGAGTGTGTATGTGTGTGTGTATGTGTATGTGTGTGTGTGAGTGTGTGTGTGTGTATGTGTGTGTGTGGTGTGTGTATGTGTGTGTGAGTGTGTGTGCATGTGGGTGTGTTTACCTGGGCGTGCACGCATGGAGAGGCTAGGGTATACCTTAGGGTAATGTTCTTAGGAGTCCTATCCACTGCCCGTGAAACTGAGATCTCAGATTGGCTGGCATCACAACAACTAGTCTAGCCTCGATGGCCAGGAACTCCTCAGACTCCTGGTCCCTTTTCTCGAGGGACAATCCTGGGGTTGCACTGAAATCACACACTCTCAGTGCCCCAGGTGGCTTTCTATGGCTTCTGGGGATTGAACTCATGTTTTCATGCATCAAGCACTTTATCCACGAACTATCTCCTCAGCTTTCCATTTGTATTTTGCTGTCAATAATGTTTAGTATTATATTAATATCTTAATTCACATTTAAACTTTTGAAGGGAAAAATCATAATTTAGAGTCAGGCTCTCTGACATGTAAATCTACAACAAGGAAGAAACACATGAGAAAACATGTTTGATCAGAGCAAGATTTTCCACGTGAAAACTGCTTGTGAGTACGTCTTCAGGCAAACCTGTATTTATATTTGTATTATAATTAATCTCATGTGATTGCACACATTTCGTCAATATTAAAATGTTTCTTTTCAATACACCATTTAGAAGCTCTGCTTCTAAAGTTAGTATCGATAGAGATGGTTATTCAAGAGTTAACTTTAGAGTTTGTGAATTTCTAGAGAACCTCAAATTCTGCAGAAGCCAATAGGTATGTCATCTGTCATGAGATCAGGAGGCAGAATGTGGTGAGCTGGGACTTTAACACGACGCGCTGTATATGGGCTCCCTTGAACATCTATGTGTTCCCCCGTTTCAGCTCACATAACAATTCAAATTGGCATTTAGACCACAACAAGTGTATTGTCTATCAGAGGTGCTTCAGGAGTCATCTGGGTCTTCGGCAGCTCACATTATGACAAGCTGCTTGACACACAGAGCACAAAGGAGCTTAGCAGTTGCTCTTAGTGCTCAGACTGCACCGAAAACACTTCATTAAACAGCCTACAACAGTGTAATTGTTTAATAATATTTTGATTAGGTTGTTTAGTAGACAATCCATGCTGTAAAGCATTCTCTTGCTGTCGAGTGAATCACTGGTAGAATAACTACTGAAAAATATTAAGTCTTTGAAAGGAAAAAAAACGAGAAAACACAAACACACACACACACACACACACACACACACACACACTCACCCCAAACCATAAGTCACTGTTCTCTGATTACATATTTTATCTGTTTCTGATTGTTTTTGTAACAAACTCCTTAAACTTGCAATATCTAAAATAAAATGCCTTTTTTTCCTTCAAGTTTGAAGGTCATAATTCTAATGAGGATTTCTCATGGCTAAAATCATTGTCACTGGGACTTCTGTGCTATTAGGGACATCTAAAAGTTGGTCCATTTATTTCTTTATTCAAATTTCTAGATGTCTCTTTCCTTCCTAAATTGCCGTTCCTCCTTCGTCCTGAGATCCAACAGTGAACAACTTAGTCTTTCTTATACAGAATCATCTTCTACACTGATGTTTCTTTCCATCATACTGAGGAAAACTGACCCTGGTTGGCTGAGAAAACAAAGAAAATCTTTTGAGTCATCTCATTTTTCAATGGCATGGATACTCATACCACAAATTACAAATATTGAGAATAAGACATTAGACAGCAGAGTAATTCTTTCTATAATATCTACCATGAACCACTGTAAAAATTAAATAGTTAATTTTTCACACAGAAACATACCACTCTGTGTGATTAGTAGAGATCCTGCAAAATAGCATTGTACATTGTGTAGATACACAAAATGTTCATTTCTGTGCAAGAACAAAATCTCATTGGCAGTAATGTCAAGATTACGATTGTTCTGTCTCTTGTGTTAAAAAATACTGTGTTCTCAACATGTGAGACATGCAATATATGAGCTGCATCTTTAAAAGTCAGAAGTACTTCCTGTGCTCAAGAGAATGAAGAGGTGATTTCATTCCTCCTGTTGGTACATAGCTATGGCTGTGAAGAATGATGACACAGCTCACAACCTTATTTTTTTTTTTTAATGAATTCTGCTTTCACAATGTGATGGCATTTCAACACTGTAATTAAGAATGTTACTTAATATTATTGCCTCCTTCAAGTGATAACACACAGTATCGTTAGACAAAAGTCATTAGTGTCTCCAAACTTTCTTAATTCTGCTGTAGGCTTACTGAAAAACTCTTCAGTGTTCTTTCTTAATGATCAGAGTGAAATCATTTTGCTCAGTAAGCAGGGAAATTTTTCCAAATTCTTTGAGATGTTAGGCAAAAAGATAGATCACTTGGGAATAAATGAAGGTTCTAGAATCATTAATTATTTTTATAATACTGACATATTTTGATTATCACCCATACTAACTATTCAAACCATTTTTTATGCAAAACTGTGGTTTTAAATATTTCTTAAGTGGAGAAAACCAGTGTATCCAATAGCTTACTTTAATCAATTTTTCTTAACTGTAGAAATGTCTTTTTTTCAGCAACAGCCATTTCAACCCAGGTACTAGAGTTGTTCCTTTGAAATCCACATACAATTCTAATTTCTGTCTTTAGAGAATCCCTAAATAAAACCAAGGTGCATTTTGTGTTCTAGGGTAGAATAAACATCCCAAACTCTATCACACTTCGGCATGTGATCACTTTAACATCCTGGGAATGCCAGTTAAACAGAGACCAGCATGTGTCAGTATATCCTTTAAAGTCTTGTGTGTGGAAAGAAACCCTGGGTTCCAGATGTGCCCCAAGCAGATTCTCACATCTTGTGTGTCTGCAGCTAACAAACAAAGGACCCTCACAATGCTGACACTGTGTAGGTGCGGTACATTCTCCAGGACAGTGCTAGAGTTATTAATGTCTACATATTTCAATATTTTATTAGCGCTGATACTAGGTTTTCAGTATCACTAATTGGCACTTTTTAACATTTATTGATTTTTTTTATCATTTATTGAATTTTTATTTATTAAAAAAAACCCAAAACTTTAAAATTGGCTTTATTCACTAACACCCTATTAACTAACTATTCTCCAGGATGGCTAAGTGTTTTCGGGACACTGACTCTCTAACCCAAACCTGTCAAATTACTTTTCTAAAGCCATGTCAGCTTCTCGGTGCTTAGAAGCTGTAGTATCCTCAATATGGCAATAGATCAGCTTAAGGAAAATCAGCAAGGCACCCATCCCATGTGTACCGGAACATACTTCCACCTACCTTCCTATTCTCTCCAGCGTTACACTGGGCACTGGAAAGCTTTTCAAACATCCGTTTATTTTGTCACTTAGGATTCCTCTTGATTTTCATGTAAAATACTTGTGAGGGACACAAACCATTTAAGTGTTCTTGAAGTCCAACCCACGCCGAAGTACGAAACTGTAGAAGTATCATTACATTTCCAGCAAAAAAAAAAAAAAAAAGAATAGCTGGTTCTAAGTCTAATTGAGCATTACAATCACATATATAATGCTGAATTTCGGAATCAGACAACTATTTCATCCAAAAAATGTTCAAGAAATTGTTGATATTGATCCTACCATTTTACAGATGAGAAAAATATGGCTCTAGGGGTTTTGAAACTTCTGTTAATGATGCACAACATTAACAGAACAAATTCATCCTTTTCTTCCACATATTCTAGTGTTTGTCTGATATTGCTACACATGCAAAGCCATGTTTGTCAGAAGTGGGAAACACTGCAGCCTCAACTTGATGGCAGCCACTTCTTCGTGTGGCCATAGAAACTGTTTATGAGTGTTAGAGAATCATTTTATGTAATTAGAAATGTAAAAACAAATAATGTGTGACTATTAAATTAGCATTGTGCTGTTCCTATATGTTTAGAAAAATGTTTCTGAGGAAATAAAGGCCCAGGTAGGAAAGACTGACTTCATTTATATGGAAATTTGCTGGTCTCTGGGGAGGGAGCAAGATTTTATCTGTCATGGAGCTATGCCATGAGCAGAGTATTTTTTAATGATCTGAACTACAGAATTACTTATTGACTTTCATATAATGTCATTCATTTACATACTCATGCATATATTTGCATGCTTCTTAATGTGATTAAAGAGACAAAAAAGACATTTAAGATATTGTTCAGCTAATAATTTTGGTAATGTGCTTTCGTGCTAATACTAGATTTCTTAAAAGTGCCTGTTGGAATATATAACCATCAGCTGTTAAAATTAAAAGATGTCTTTTCTTCGTAAGTTATAGTGCTTTCAATGTTGAACAATACTTAATGACAAAATTAACATTTCTTCTTCCCTTTAATGACTTTCTTTTGTTTAAATGTTGGACTCTACTCTCTAAAGCATCCAGAAAGAAGAGAATGTGGATCGAGTTCATCTTCAGCACATTTTAAATGCACTCTAAATCACAAGAAAGCTATGGGGATGGAATTAGAAAAGTCTTGTTATTGCAAGAAGGCTTATAGTTGCAGTTCTAAGCATTAGAAGAATATGATTTGATCATGATAAAAAAATTAAAAGTGAACATTTTCTGGAAATTTAAAAAGAAGAATAAAAGGAAAGCAATCTCCCAGTCCCAGCGTCCCCTTGATGTGTCTCCTTCCCAGTGTAACTTACTCAGGTCCTAATTAACCTGGAAACATTTTGATATTGGAAGTGATGACATTAAAAGTTTCCATTTCCACAGCCCTGCAGTCTTAACTAGTTAATAAAGTGTATTTTACATTCAGAAATTAGTATGTGGCCTTTCCCTCCGACTTGAGATATTTCCTTCTAGTGCTCGGGAAAACAAGAGAAACTTGCAAGGCTCAGCATGTTTATAAGGTTGCAAGATCTTGAAGACCCTCACTAAGGCAGCGTCAGTTAACAGCTGCTGGAAGCTGGAAACTTCAGCCAGGTGGTTGAAAGCCTGACATGGAGCTCCAGGGACCCGGTAGTCAGTCTTTACCAGTACTAGATCAGCATTTGCTGAGGTAGTTACCATTGAATCACCCACACTTCTGGAAATATGCCTCACCTGTGATTCTGTTAGTAATCTCAATAACACCCCCACCCCCACCCCCCAACCTCTGCCCCGAGATGACTTGGCTGGAATAATTTCTTACTCTGTTGTAGGCATCACATCTGGAACATCTGTTGATGTCCTTTTTGGAAAAGTCACTCAACATACTTGCAATATGCAGTCCTAACAACTTTAAATTAATATTTTCCCTAATTATATTAATTCATTTCTTTTTTCCTTTTTTATTGTTTGGTTTTCTGAGGCAGGGTTTCTCTGTTGTAACTCTGGCTGTCCTGGAACTCACTCTGTAGACCAGGCTGGACTCCAACTCAAGAGATCCATCTGTCTCTGCCTCCGGAGTGCTGGGATTAAAGGCCTGCGTCATTGCCTGGCTTCAATGTTCTCTGTATTCAAAGCTATACATCTTGCGTGAGAAATGTCTTAGTAATCTCCTCAGTTCTTCACTATTAAAATAGCATCGCTTCCCAGCAAAGCACAGGCACCATCTTGCCTCATCCTCCTCAGCCAATCGGGAATGATCACTGTTCTCAAATGGAAATCTTTAAGTGGCTATGGCTCCAATTTCCAATAAAAACGAAATGATAAAACATTATTCCGAAATCCTAAAGCGTGTTGCAAGAATGTTCTGTAAAGTTTCATTTGGCTTTAAATTCAGCAGAGAGTCAGCAGTCAATCACACGCTTTACCAACACTGCCCTAACCATTACAACTTTTAGAAGACTTCACAGAATGTTCGGTCGAAGTCTACATCTAATTGCAGGTGTTCATCTGGCAGAAGTAGAGCAACAGAAAAGCCACTGAGATAATACGACTCTTTTCAAAGGTAAACACGCCCATGACAAGTATATACTTTAATTAGCAACTATGAACACTTTTAACAAGGATATCAGAACAGATATAACTCTTAAGTTAGTATCAGCATCATCAAGCCTTGAAAACTCAGATCAAGGTTTTAGGCAATGTGACCTTTCAACAAGGGAAATATCTAGTTTTTCACATTTTTACAAGTTTGAATTTTTATCTAATAAACAAGCAAATCTTAATCTAGAAACACAATGATTCTATTACTACTTTGCTTATGGCCAACTTCTTTAAACTCCTATTTTTAAAACATTTTAAAATCAACAAAAAATTTTTTTTTTACATAATCAAAAATGCCAATTTGGCTAGAACTTAAAAAGTTTATTGATTAGTATTGAAGAAGTTGGAATATTTTCCAGACAAAATCATTTATATTGTAATCACTGAGTAACTTTTGGGCATTATCATAAACATGTACTTTCTTTTTTTCGGCTGAGGAAAATATAAAATCCTACCCTAACGCCAGCAGCTCCTTGTCTCCCCACATGTGTTACTGGGCGGTGGTGACAAACGATGCCAACTTTGCAAAATGAGAACGGCCACTTCCTGAAATGCAAATTCATACTCTATATCTGTTTCTAAATGAAGCTATTTCTCCTAAAACACCTGCTCCCTGTTCTGCTTTGTAACTAACATTTCCTATAACATGTGACAACAGTAAACAAAGTTGTGTCTTCTGAAGCTCATTATAAATTCAAATCACTAAGCGCAGCATTTAATCATTTGTCTGTAAATGTCAAATAAAGATGAAAAAAAGGAGTTGGGTATTCAAATCTCCAAATTTTAAACATGTCAAGTGTGTTTTCAGTGGCAGGTCTTGTTGATTGGGAAACTGTAAACACTCGAAACAAAGGTGGTTTCACGTTAAATATCACAATGAATGTATAATTTGATCGTGTAAAAATGGAAAGAAAAATTAAAGCGAAGCTAATACAGACATTCTCCTTCCTTCAGGCCTTGATGAAGGAATTTCCCAACTAATCCGCATGATCCACTACCCAACTCAGGACTCAATTTACTTGTTTATTTTACTTGTTTTGGCTGCCGTTTCATTTTCTTTCTGTTTTCAGTTGTTTTATGTCTTTTAAAAGACAAAATTTGCCATAGGATTTGGTATTATATATGTATTAATAACGGGAGAAATGGTTGTGTATGTAAGGATGTTTGTCATGGAAACCTAGCAGCCCGCGTTTGAACTCTGGATCCATGACAGAAGGAGAAAACTGACTCCCTGGATTGGTTCTCCACACAGGCAAGGCGACAGACAGCACTGATACGCAGATGCTGTTGCTCCGATGTAGACATCATACCCCCACATCCAACAAATATACAAAACTATGTTTACCCAACCTAGGAAAAATATCCCAAACTGACTTCCCTGTGCATTTGAGATCAAATTTTCCACATTCTTGGGTTCATGAAGTAAAATCACTGATTCCTGATGAAATTGCCTGAGTAGTCTACTGGAATCCCTTCTCCTAACCACCATCCAGCTGCGTCTGTGCATCTTAGCAATGAGTTGGAGATCATTGGAAAATTAAAATTTTAAACTTAATGAACCTCCATCACATAAGATTCGTCATAGATGAATAAAATATGAGATAAAAATCAAGTTTACTGTGAAAATACTAGCTAATATTTTTCTATGCCATATTTATGTTTAGTGCAGAATTACCTTATTTTATCTTTTGATACACTATTAAAATTTTACATTGCTTAGCTGGGTGGTGGTGGCTCATGACTTCAATCCTAGGATGTGGGAGACAGGGGCAGGCAGATCTCTGAGCTCAAGGCAAGCCTGGTCTACATTGTTATGTCCAAGACAGCCAGGGCTACACAGAAAACCCCTGTCTCAAAAACTAAAACAAAAACCCCAACAATAACAATAACAACATGAAAATATCATTTTACATTACCTGTTCCCTTCATTGAGTTCAGGAGTAGAGTAAGCTCACATAGCCACCTGGAGCCTAATGGTCATGTTGAAGTGCGTGCTCTCTAGCAAGGTCTCCATAGTTACAATCTACTAATTTGCTCTGAGATTTCTTAAAATTAAAGTAACACATCTAGGAGACATCATCGTCATGGGATAAAAACAAAAGATCGTAAGAAGACTTGTTCTTATTTTAAAACTAGGAATTTCTTTTAAAATTGTATATGTTAACTAGTTGTTCTTAAATTGTATTTGAGTATGTATTGAGTATGTATTTATGAAAATTTAACAAAAAGCCATTACATCAGTCTTATGGCTTATGTTTTTTCTCTCTGCATAAAAAAGCCCAATTCTAACTCCTCTAAGAAGCCATGATTCTAACTTCATGAGCCTTTCTTGCGTTTCACTTAAAGGTATACAATCTGGTTTCCTGCTCCCTCTGTAGACTGTTTATTCATGGTTTACGTCTCATAGATGGGGTATACTACTGATACTAACATGTGACCACCTTTGTACAATGGGAATAGATCAAGAACTTATCTATGTGTTTTCTGTAATGGAAATTCATTTGCTGTTATATTCAAAAGTATACTACTTTAAGAATATAATAGGTTCCTTTAATTTTACTATAGATGGTGATTCTCAAGCCTGTTGTTGTTAAAGACTTTATTATGAATATTCATTGTTCACAACTTCTGGTTCCTTTGTAATTTTTTTTTGTCATATACTCAGAATGGAATTACTAGGTGTAGGGTTAATCAGTTTAGATAATATATAATTTCCTTTCAAATGTTGTGTTAATTATACTATGGGCAATATATGAATAAGTATTCCAAATTCCCCAAATTAATATTGTCAAAATCATATATTTTGCAAATCCTTTTCAGTTAAAAACAAGTCTAACTTGTTTAAAATCTTTTCCTAAATACTAGTTAAATTTTATATATTGTTATAAACTATGCACTATTTGAGCTTCATGTTGCTTGAAATAACTGCTAATGACATTCTCTATTGGATTTAATTTTATTGATTTGCAAAAGCTCTGCGTGCTGGCCACATATCAGCTACACACGTAAAATGTGTCCAAAGCACACTGAATACCTTCAGCTTTAAGATATGTTTGACAAGTATAATTTGTTAAATTTAATGAATTTTATCAAGTTTCCCATAGTTATATTTTGGAACTTAAAAATGTTATACATAATGATACTATGTTTCTATGTTTTGCTATGAAATTTTTATCATTTTATTTTATCGTTTTTATTCCTTGTTACATTTTGATTTTGCATAGTTTTCTTTGTAATGTGAGTTAAGAATTTCATTTCATATATTGGTGTAAGATTAAGTTGTCCTTCTAGTGCCTTGCCCTAACCTAGAAAAGAAGTAAAGCAAAGAAAAACCTCTGCTTCTCCATGGTCTCTCTTCTTCCCTTCCCCTCTACTCTGCTCTCCCTCCCTCCCTCCCTCCCTCCCTCCCTCCTTCCCTCTCTTTTGAGATAAAATTCCCTTTTATACTCTGGTAAAATAAAATATGCACCACATAAATATTAATATTTGGGGTATAGTGAGCCCACAGCTTTGCAACACTAAGTTCAATCTCTCTGTTGGGCACGCCCAACCCCCATCAACTATTCCCAGAACTTTTCATCTCCTCAGTCTGAAGCTGGGCTTGCTGTGTCTTCCTCCAAAATTTACTATGCCAGCTGCCTGATCTATCAAAATTTCATATACACCTAAGACTCACCCAGACATTATCCTCTGTAAGAAACCATTTACCCATCCTTGCATCAACATCATGCTCTCTGTCAGGCACACCATGCACCTTTATGTCATATTACACGCCTTTATAACCGAGGAGCTCAGTTTCCTTCTGCCCTGTTGTTGGTGGGGCGCATCATTGTTTATCTGTTTTGTCTTTCCTTCTTCAGAAATGTCTAAGCCGTTCTTATAGTAGTATGTAAAATTTAAAACTAGGGTATCAAATTCTAAACCCACAAAAAATTAATGCCCATCAAGATTTTGATCAGAATTTACTGAGGACACAACAACTTTGGAAACCCGATCTTTATGAAAATACGTAACGATGGTTTAGCTTGCCACGAATTTCCAGCTTCCTCAATATTTAACCATTACATTTTATAATCGTCCATAAAATATTTAAATATTTTTAATTTAAAATTCCAATGATAAGAAATAAGCTATTACAGATTATTATGAGCAGGAAATATTTAAAGTCATAAATAATTAAATCACTTTGAAAAGTCCGCACCATTTATTGACCACAAAAATAGCATAAAAAGAAAGAAACTTATAAACGTAAGGAAAAACAGGTTCAGCTTCACGAATCCATCACAGAATGTGAAGAGGAACACCGAGCTTACATCTTACTCCAGTCAGAGTGACACTCATTGAGAAACAAGCAACAGTCTCCATTTTGTGTAACTAATTTAAATTTTATTTATGTGTTTTACAGTTCCATGTGAATATAGGCCTCTCTGTGATCACATTTCCAGAATGCACCAATGCCTGAATTTCAATAAACCTTCACTTTTTATTTGATAGAAAATGATATTGACACAGATTCTGGAACAAAGGGAGAGCTGAATGCTGCCTTCTTATAGAGCAATACAGTGTGTTTGAGTGTGCACCAAATTCCTGTAAGTGTCTTACCTCAATCTTCTAAATTTTCTAGCAGATGCATAATATATTTGGTGATTGGCTTAAGATAGCTTGATATTTTGTTGCTAGAGTGAACAAGGATTTTCCCACAATACCTTCTTGTTAGTATTTATTTCAGTATGGAATCAAATCAATAAGGCTAAATCCAAATTTTTGTTTGTCCTGATAAATAAAGCTTTATTGGAACACACCACATCCACTCACCTATTGACCATGATGTGCTTAGTTATTGCAGAAGAGACAAAAATGATCACATCTGAGTTCAAAATATTCAGTGGATTTTCTTCATAGAAAAAGCCTGCAATGTCCTCAATCAAAGGATAAAGATGATTTTATTACTAATAGAGGTAGTCAGCTTTTCATTATTGGGTTGAAAGGGGGTGCTCGAGAGTCTCTTGACAGTCAAGCTCCTTTGTAATAAATTCACAGTATTGAGCACATCAGTGGAGTTCCGTGAGATTTACATGCTATTTACAACAGTACATAAGCTGTCTACCCTCCATCCTGGCTTCCTGACCCTCAGCACCTTTCCGGGTCACTGACCATCACGCTCTTCATCCAGATCATACATGACATATATAACATACATGACAGAACATACGGTAGCTGCATTTCTGTGTCTTGTTTGATTAAATTAATGTGATGTCCTACTGTTTCATATACTTGGTTGCAAATGATGGGATTTTACTTTTCTTCATGGCCGATTTGTGTGTATGTGTTACTCTGACATGAGTGGAAAGGCTGAACTTCATTTACCGGGTGTGTGATACAGCAGACCAGCCGGCCTCTCTTTTGTGTAATTTTCCTCTCTGGTGTACACTGAGGAACGACCAACAGGAAATACAGTTCTCTCTGACTCTGTTAAGGAACACATTCATTTTTGATTATTGTGGTAACTACTTTGCAGACCTGCCAACAATGTACAAAAATTCCTTTTTTTTTCTCGCCACATCATCTCTAATGTTTGCCGTTTTTTAAAATGATGGACGTTCTAACTGTGATGATACAGAATCTCATCATCAGCTTTATTTGCATTCCTTTTGTGGATAATGATATTCAAGATTATTCAGGCATTTATCAGCCATTTGTTATTCTTCTTTAGAGAAGCATCTATTAAGATTATCCATTCATTTGCAACGGCACTGTTTTTATGTTGCCATGTTTTGAGTTCTAATATGCGTTCTGGACGTTTGCCTATCAGAAGTATAACTAGATAACAGTTCTCCCATCATGCACACTGTACCTTTCCTTTATTGTTTCCTTGGCTATGTGGAAGCATTTTGGTTTGATGTAACTCCACTTGTCAATATCTACTTTTGTTTCTTGTGTTTTGGAGGTCCTACCAGAAAAGCATTGCCTGGACCAGTGTCTTATTTTGAAATATTTCCTCTATTCTTACTGATAAGATATATTTTCTCAATGATGAATAAATAATTTTTTAAAAAATACTTATCTATAAAAGATAAAGAATTTTTCACCTGAATTTTCACAATAAAATGAGGGAAAAGCATTGCCAGATTTGAATGTCGTGTTCCTCTAGGCTCTACTGGAAATCCCCAAGAAGACGGTGTTTTTGAAAATTGCTTCAAGTAAAACCTGTGTGTGTCTGTGTGTGTGTGCGTGTGAGCAGACACACACGTACTGAATCAAACATGTGGCAGCACAGGCAATCCTCCAGTGTATATGTATACAGCAGTATACATATATATATATATATATATATATATATATATATATATATATATATATGTAAATATATATATGTGTGTGTATGTGTGTGTGTATATATATATATATATATATATATATATATATATATATATCCACTGCTGTATACATTTGCCAGCTTGCACATGAGCTTCTGAAGATTCTCCTGCTTCCCCATACATCTCCCAAAAAAAGCGTACTTGGGTTAAAGATATGCCTACTTCTGCTTCCTGATTTTAGGTGGGTCATAGTGATACAGACTTAGGTTGTAAGCTTGCATGGCAAGTATTACCTAGTGAGCCCTATTTCTAGCCCGCTTCTAGAAAATAATTCAGTTGTCTCAATTAACACTATTTGTGCTTTTAAAGCATTTTTAAAAAATTCTCATCTCTATTTACTGTTTTAAAGAAGAGTGTGACAAAGGCTCCGATATCTATTCACAAGCCTTGCTGAATTGTAAGACCCTGGGAAGCTTAGGATTTTGTTCTCAATATTTTACTTTGTAAAACAAGCCATGTAGGTAATTCCTGCCAATAAGTGTTTTTGCTTACACGCTTGATTCTAGAAATGGTACATTCAGTACTCTCAGTGCAGTCCAACCTTTGTTTCATGCTATGGCTTCTCCTGTGTCAGTCATCGCTGTGAATGGTACACTTGCTGAGCATTCTCAGGCATACTGGGAATCATCATTATGATTGATGACCATGGTCACTTTCTCAGTAGCCAGATATCCAAAGTACAAAACAAAACCAAAATGGCTGATCAAAGAGTGTTCTGTGCCAGCCTGCAAAGTCCCTGTGAAGACCTTGGTCCCACACTTGGCAACAGTAACAAGATTACCAACCAAGTCAGCCTTGGTTATTCCAATTCTTGTATTCACAATTGTGAGGGCTAACAGCTTGTTAGCTGGGGGTGAGATAATTGTGCTTGCTCCTTCATAAATCTAGTTTCCTGGGGCCCACAAAGCCCTCATCTTTGACTTTATCCAGAGCATCTTTTGAATTTGAAATGAGCCCCTTCAGAAAGATCTCTTTGTTCAAATAGTACTGATGATCCTTGGCATTAACTGGGCAATATTTTCCTGAAGGGCAAAAGACTCAAACTCTTCTTCCTCCACTGTGGGCCCAAGACAACCAGCACTGGGATGCTGAAGCAACTTAATTGTCCTTTTCATTCTTTTTTAAATGATTTTAACAATTTGTTTATTAATCAGAGTTTTATGGCATGTATGTATGCATACCACGTTCAAGCTTAGTACACAAAGAACTTAGAAGAGGAAATAGGACCCCCTGGACCTAGAGTTATGGAAGACTCTGAACCAGCTTGGGGACGATGATAATTGAACATGGACTGCCTTCAAGAGCAGCAAGCCCTCTGAACCACTGAGTCAACCCTCCAGCTTTCCTTTTTATCTTTGGAAACCCTCTGTCCAAGTCTGTCCTGGACATCATGATGTAGCCTGGGCTGCCACTGAACTTGTGGTAATCTCACTGACTCAGCGCCCTGACTAATGAGATTGTGAGTCACCATACGAACGTGTTTGGTAAATGATTGAAAAGGCTCTATCTGTGAATACAAGCACAGGATAAATTGAATCAAGCAACCATTGCCCCCTTAATTGATAATGATATAATAATTTGACCAAGTCATTTTCAGAGAGTCTCATGGTACTATTTTGGTCACACTTAATATTTAAGGAGATTCAACTGTGTACAGGAACCAAAGTGAAAAGTCAAACTTTGATGCAGAAACATTATTTAGCTTTAGTTTTGATGCACAGATAATGGCGTTATCCAAATAAAATGGTTTGTTTGAGTGACATGGGTTTCTAGAAGGCCTAAAATATCCAGGTCTCAACATTTACCTTTCTTTGTGTAACCATAGACTCACTAGAATGTCTAACTCTGAAGAATTACCTCAACAATAGTCATGGAATAATTTATGAAGTTACCAGTCTTTCAGAGCCTGGTGTATAAGCAGGAAAATGATCTTCCGAGTCTCCTGTTCCTCGGGGTTGCATCCTGAGGTGGCAGAATGGTTCTATTATTGTTTTACTGTAGCTATTTAAAAAAAAACTTAGGCCCTCAGGATCTCATTCAAACTTTTGTTCCTAAGTACTTCAGATGGAATCAAATATCATGAAATATTTACAAATCACACTCAAGCTATGAAAGAACACTTGGGGAGGGGAATAGGAAAGGAAAGGCTGAAAACGAGAAAGTATAGAAATATAACCGACACTGAAAACTTTAGGCTGTTTTGGAAAATGCTTCTTGCATACCTTAGATACATAGATTTGGCAATTCTGTTTAATGTCTTCTCCTTCAGGACTTGATTGCGGGAGGCTGCCAGGCAGACCCTGTGTTGGTGGTCGCTTATATTTTTCCAGGAAGATGCAAATTTAGGGAGGGAGTTGATAATGAGTACAGCAAGGCCTCTTTGATTGGAGCCAATACAGATTATGCTTATGACTCTATGCAATCTGATAAAACTGAAGTTACCCTATGGGGAGGAAAAGAGATACCATATCCATGGCACAAAAATGTGGCTACTGCATTATCAGATTATACTAGAGTCCAAAGTGGTTTGCATAAAAATGAAATAGATATTCTCCTTAATAGTGACTCTTCTCTTGGCATGCCATGGCTATCTTCCTCCCTTCTACCTCCCTAAAGAATGTACCCTCATTCCTCATGATCCCCTACACTGAGAGAGGAAGGACAATGAAGACTGCTGTGGGGTGGGGGGCAAATGGAAAATAACAAAGCAAACTGACCTATGCGTGTGACTGTGCCATAAGGAAACCCACTACTTTGTGTAAGAAATGTTTTAAAATGTAAACATGTAAATGCATACTTAGATATGATTGAACAGATATTACAGAGAGTCAGATGTCATGACTAGTCAAATCTGAAAAATGTATCTGCATAGTTAATATGTGCTTAAAAGAAAACTTCATCTATTAATTTTATGAGTATATTTCTCAATATTTATTAACTGTATTAATAATCAACCTAAGATTCTAGCTAGATTCCAAACTAAGATTTTGCAAAATGTTTAGTTTGGTTCATTCTACAAAAGAAGTACCTGTTGGGTGGTGTTGGTACACACCTTTAATCCCAGTATTCAGGAGGGAGAGGCAGATGGATCTCTGTGAGTTCCAGACTGGACTGATCTACAGAGTGAGTTCCAGGTCTGCCAGAGTAACAACAGAGACCCTGTCTTGAAAGACCAAAATGAAAAAAAAAAAAAAAGCTAATGGAAATAAAATATGTGCTGGGGTCCAGCCTGGGCTTGAGGTCAGGGTCTTGAGAAAGGGATGCCTGGGAGTGGTGGTGGGAAAAATTGACACAGGAGTCAAAAGCCAGTACAAGCTTTTGGTACAAGTCATCTCAAGAGAGCATCAGAACTTGAGAATTCAATCTCTCTCAATCTCTCTCTCTCTCTCTCTCTCTCTCTCTTTTCTCTCTCTCTCTCTCTTCCTCTCTCCCTCCCTCCTCTCTCTTTCTTCCTTCTCCTTTTCCCTTCTGCTGCTCTCTTCTACTTCTTCCTAGCATGAATGAGCCCAGTCTTTTATTTATTAAAATTACATTGCAAATCTAGCAGTTCATCAAGGTCAAGCACATTCAAAGCCTCACAGAAAAAATACATATAGTTACATTTACCATAATTCCCATACTTATTTGGGACCCTAAGCAAAAAACAATTTTCATTGTAACAGCTTAATCATCAACTTGTTTTTCTTTCTCAGAGAACCTCCAACACAGCGGTTCCTTGGCAGTTCCCTGGATGTCCTGCTTGTGGTTTCGGCATATATTCAACAGACAGAAGGGCAAAAAGATGCTAGAGAGAAATTTTATATTTATAGATTTTAAGCTTTCTCTAGTCCTTCTACCTCTTTCCTATATCTATCCAAATGTCAATCGTATATTTCTTTAGCATTAGCAGCATCTATTCCTATTTTCCCAGACCATACATTTTTCTTGTTTCTGAGGCTCTCTGTAAACCCTAGCCAGTTCAAGAAACACAGGCTCAGTAGTATAATTACTGTCCCTGAACTTGGTCACATCATACTGTAGAGCAACAATTGGAAGAAGTTTTGTTATTTTGGTTTCTTTAAAAATACAAAATGATGATTGCATTAGGTTCGCATTCCCACCCCAGGTGTGCTAGATGTCTCTGAATTGGGTTTGGAATGCTTGATGCAGGTGGCTACAATGTGGTTAGGTGCAGTCGTTCAGGCACCTGTAGCTTGTCTTTGGGATTGCGTGCCACATAGGTTTATGGGAACTTTTGACTTAGGGCATAAAAGGTCTGAAGCCCTGAGAGTTGGTGTGAGTGTTGGTTGGTGGTTCGTTGGTTGGCCGGGTTGCTGTTGTTTGTTAGTGAGATAATTTCTAAGAGAACAAAGGTTGGAGAGATTTGAGCTTAGGACAGCCTGAAAAGAGGCTGTGAAGAGTTCTATCTTTCCCTCTTTCTGTATTAGGGTGCTTGTAAAAGCGGTAAAGATTTCTATCTTTCCTTTCTCCTTCCCTAATTAGAGGGTAGAAGTTTATAGCATACTGCTACATCATACAGTTCCAAGAAGATCTTTAAGGAGCAGTTCGTGCACAATTTCATCTTGTCCCTTAGTTGACTTGCATTTAGTGAGGCTGACACAGGGTCAACAGCCTTTAGGACACTCACAAAGACTTCCGCCACAGGGTCATTAGATTCAGCTTTCTTCTTCCATATCAAAGGGCCACTAAGATGGGGGGCTTCCTTGGAGGTATTGGCTCTGGTCCCATTTACTGGAACAGAGGAAGCTTTAGAGAGAAAGAGAGAAGTTCAGCATACAAAGAACAGTGGACCCATCTGTAGAGCAGCCTTTGCAGCATGTCTTCTGTGTAGAGAGGCGGTGCACCGGGGCGGGGTCTGTGTCATCTGTACAGCCATGCCGTTTCTGGTAGCGATGCAAATTCCACGTAATTCTAAAGCATTTAGTAGCTACATTAGAGAAAGTTAAATAACTTTTAAAATTGATAATGTATTTTATTAATCCAATAAATCCCAAATATTATTATAATTTTTGCATATAAGCAATATTGTAGGATTCTAAGGAGAGATTTTATATTTCTCTTTAGAAATTTCACCTTAAGACTATTTATTTTACAATCGTAATATAGCTCTGTTCTGGGTAGCTACATTTCAGATAGTTGGTAACCCCAAGAACTGTTGGCCGGCATATTATTTAATATAAAAATCGTAAGCCATTTATGGTTTAAGAAGGAATCAAATATAGATATTCTGCAAGCTTTATGCATCCATCAAGAACATCAGCAGGGATACTCACCTGGTCTTGGGGTTCTCCCCATTTCATTAATAACATTTTAGTATATTATAGGGAAGCACATTGGAAATTATAATCCATAATTTTTGGAAATTTTCACTATCAGTATTTTCTTCAATGGCCAGGGATTTCACAGGCAGGCATTACTGTTTGAAAATGGCCATATTTGCTTGAGGAATAGCAAAATTTCTGAGCCAAAGGCTCTGACAATCTGAACATTTTAATTAGAATGCTTGTCTCATAAGCTATTCATGTTGATAAAAATAGCATCACTCGCAATCTACTGAAAGTAATATTTAAAACTCCCCACTGGAAAGAAGACTTTAGGTGTTGTTCTTCATTCCAGTTGCTCTTGAGCAAGAAGGGAGGCAGACACGAAGGGAGAACCACGGATGCCTACAAAGCCATCCCAGGAATCTAAAGGAAAAGCAACAGGCAGAGGCAAGGGGCAAAACAGGAGCTAGAGGAAGAAGAGAGCAGACACCTCTACACCGATACTAGTGAGGCAGAGAGAGGAAGCAATATCTATTTGTATGTAATGTGCCTGACAGGGTGTCAAGGAGCTGTTCCTGGAGGCACTTCCTTCTTTCCAAGGAAAGCAACAAGACTGAGTACGTACCACCTTGAAGAAGACCTCCCTCTTCTGAGAGCAAATGGAGACAAGCAGAACAGTTTGCTCAGAGCCGAAAGATACAAACAGAAATGCCCTGCGATCTGCCTATGTGATCTAATAAACAGGTGACAGCTCCGAGGCTGTACCTTCTACTGTTGACCATTGTGCTCACGCAAGCTCCCGTGTGAGACCACAGAGGGTCACTCAGCACTCACTGCACGGGAGTCTGTAGGCTACGCCAAGTGTATCTACTCTGGAAAGAGTCCATGTCATATCTGAAAACACATTTCTGTTAAGAGCATCGTTACGTTTAATTTCTCCTTTTCATAAAGTACGTATTTTACTACCATAGCTTCGCGACTTTTGTTTTAATAAATTAAGTAAGCACTCTGAAGAGTTTGCTCACAGTTAAGTGTTCCATTAAGGAGGACTAAGGATGTGGTTATCATTTCACCAGCTACATCATAAATTTCACTCAGCTACTCTACATACTTACTGAAAAACTACCGTGTTGTGAAAATTATGTGTATTTACTAATATAAGTAGAGAGTCTTCTTGTAGTATAAGCAATGGAACTTACAGCTGTACTGTGGACACATTCCCGGATTTCCACAGCAAGCCAGGGCAAGCGTGACTCAGGCCGGAATAAAATATATTACAAATTTATTTAACAACAACAAATGATTCCTTTTCTGTTGTAGAGCCACCAAGTTTGATTATTCCTAATTACTGTTTACATTTGAATGTGCTGAAGCCGAATCAAGATATTTACGCTAATTCTTCCCCTTTCACTTATTTCCAAGACACATTGAAAATTGATCTTTTGGGATTGTTTTTGCATGCCATCTTTTTGAATGGATATCGGCAAATGGATACTGTGTTTCACCCAAGCCATTGATGCAACTCTAAAAGGAACAGGAAATAGCATAGTAGTCCTACCTAAATTTCAGGCAGAAACCAAACCACTAATTAAGCCCTATTAAAGTAGGATGTTCACAATTAAGTAAACGACTCTCATGGGGCTCTCATGCAAACAGAAGTTTTTCATCTTATTGATAAGACTATAATAAAACACCAGATGCAGATATGTTTTCAGATATTATATTCTTACTCTCCAGGAAGATGTGCATAGAAAGTTCTTGGACTTGTCTCAATATGAGTAATTTTAGTAAATCTACTCTGGAATTTTACAAATGACTAGCAGAAATAATGTGTGATGCCAATGAAACCAAAACTCGTGGAGGCCACTTCCTTCTGTTAGCTTCCCTTACAACGCAAGCGCAGAAAAGTTAACATGTTGACAGAAGACGGAGTTGATTCAGTATATAGACAATGTAGCACACAAACCTGGTACCTCACATACATTATAATGTAATATATTATGGTATAATGGTTCTTCTCAGTTCCTCCCTAAATAATTAGTACGAGATGTGGGGGACGAGAGAAATTGTTTTCTAAATCAGAGAACTGAGAAGCATCAAAATTTGTTGTAATATATTCCAAGAAATTATATATATATATATATATATATATATATATATATATATATATATATATGTTTGTGTGTGTGTGTGTGTGTGTGTGTATATATGTATGTTCAAAGTGGCTCAGCCACAGTTTTATAAAAATATGATATTTTAAAACATGTTCAGAACCGACCTGAGAGTTTTACCACAAATTATGCCCTTCTTTCTAAAAGAAAATGGATTCCACAATGCAAATAATGGATTTTCCAAAATAAGTCTTTAGAAAGCGTTTCGGTGACAAGTTTAAACTGTCTGAAGTATAGCCTTA
This sequence comes from Cricetomys ansorgei, assembly GCA_026225945.1. Taxonomy (NCBI): domain Eukaryota; kingdom Metazoa; phylum Chordata; class Mammalia; order Rodentia; family Nesomyidae; genus Cricetomys; species Cricetomys ansorgei. The sequence continues at coordinate 43,804,222 of JAMJFZ010000239.1, read as the reverse complement.
GATTCGGGATATTCAAATATATGTGTGGGTGGATCATGCATTCTTGTTTGCTTTAGATAAATTGGTATGTATCACAGTAATGAGTAGACTTTATAAAGCTATCAGAGTACATTAATGCCAATAAAATAGCACACTTAGAACACAAAATTCATGTTTTAGCTAAAATTTCAAAATTTTATTTTATTTTCAATGTTATCCAAAATGTAAAACCCATTTTGATTTTTTGAAATTATCGCAGATGAAAATTAAAAATAAAGAACAACTTTTTTCTTATGCATTGGTATTTTTAACTTTTTAAATTTATAAAATTATCAGGGCTGAAGAGATGGCTTTATGGCAACATGCTTGTAGCAGAATAGTGAGGAACTGATTTCTGACTCTAGAAACCCCCTACCCCATGAATCATCATAGTAAGCATCAAAATCCCAGCCCTGGGGTGTGGGTACAGGAGAATCTTAGGAGCTTGTTAGCCAGAGAGTAGAGCTGAATTGGTGAATTCTAAGTTTAATGTCTCAACAGATCAGCCATGCACGGTAGGACATGACTTTATTCCAAAACCCTAGATGCACAGGCTGGTGGATCTCTTTGAGTGAGAGGTCAGGCTGGACCACACGGCAAGTTCCAAACTACCCAGGACAACAAAGTGAGCTCCTGTCTCAAAAACAGAGAGACTGTGGATCTTCATTGTTCTGATTAAAGGACAAACATTGTTTCTGGAGATTGAGCAATAACAACAACAAAATAAAATGATTAGCAATTCAGAAAAAAATTAAATGTTGACCTGTGACCTACATATACTGTGCATGTGTTCGTGTACACACACACACACACACACACACACACTCACATGCAAACATGCGTGCAAATTTAATAATAATTCCATTCTCCAAACAATTTCAAGCTGTGCTAAAAAGTGAAATAAGTACATTCTAGAGCTATATATAGCTAAATAGCTCTATTAACTCCAGCCAGCTTATCACTAGCTTAAATGTATTTCTCTCAGCCTTTGAGGAAATCTTCAAATATAGCATAAAAATGTGGTATAATTCCTGTAATTTTGATGCAGTATTTGGGGAATATTTGCATTTTACCTGATATGATGCTTAACACACCTTTCCAGTACAGAGATAATAAAACTACTGCTAAGTATCAGCCTTAACATTGGACAGTTTAATTATGGCTCAACGAAACAAATGACATTTCCTCAACAGAAGTAAAATGAAGATTTGGTTATTGTTCTTGTTTTTGATGCCCTTTGAAAATAGCAGTTGAGAGAGTGTGGAGGAATATCCTTGGGTGAAAGCTAAGATTTACATTACATACGGAGGTGCGGTCTGGATGGAATGTAGATACACCTTTAGTACCAGTGTTCAGAAAGCAGTGGTAATCCACACCTTTAATACCTGGAAGAAAAAAAAAAACAGTGGAAGCAGACACAGGAAACAGAATTCAAGGAGTCAGTGTCACACTTGAAATGACATCTGAGATGAGTTAGAATGAATGGCAGACAAAGTCAGAGGGAGAGTTAGCAGAATAAGGACATGCCCAGCTCTCACGAGAAAAGGCAGGCTCTCAGCTCAGAGGGTCAGTTGTCGATTCACTTGACAGGGTCAGTTGAAGCAGTCAGTTACAAAGGCAGGATGGGGCTCAGTGAGAGACACAGAGACACCGCAGAGCTCAGCAGAAGAAGCCCAGAATAGAGACTAAGCTAAATCAGAAGAGTAAGAATTGAGAAGAAGCTAGTCAGGGTGGCTCAGTCAGCAGTAGGTCTTGGAAGGCTTCTAGGTCAGGGCTAGCAGGATACATGCTCTAGACTGTACAAAGGTTGAAGCCTTCTAGCTCAAGGATTGAGACTAGATTGTAAAGAGGCCGAAATGCTCTAGGGCTGTAGGGCTTCAGGAACAGAATGGTGATTTAAATTAACTGTCCTCTGCCCTGAGTCACCCTCTGCATTTGGTATGTCTACATCCACATTTACAACAAGAGAGGAAGATTTTCCAAACAGCATTGCTAATAATTATTCAATCGTTCTATGACATAGAGTCACAGTTTCAGAGAAGATGCTTTACTGCTTGTGCAGTACTGGGTACATACAACTTGGTTTCTCTGGGTAAAAGATATTTTAGATATTCTTAGGTGAAAGGCTTAGTTACCAAGATGTTAAGTCTATCAAGGACAATTGTTTCAAACACTTTCCTTTGCCCATGCATTTCTGTATTTCTATCTCTTCTAATGGGCACTTTTCAGTCACCAGCTCCTATTATAGGCACCAGCAGCTCTGCAGTTTCTTGAGACTTTTCAAGTCTCCCAGATTCTGTGCATGACATATGGTTTCAGTGGGGGAACTACTGATTGTATGGCGAAGCCTGTTATTTCTTCCACTTTCCACTGCTCTGCTCACAGCTTGCTGGCAGCTGAGCTGAGAATAGGATTTTAAGGTTCAGCATGAGATCCAGGAGCCCTGAACCAACAACAATAACAAAAGTGTGCTCTGCTTTTGTGCTGGAGGCGAGTTCTGCTTTCTGTACTCAGAACTTTTTGAAGGGGAGCACTGGAAGTCACAAAGACAGGAAATGAAAATGTTACCCAGACCCCTGCTTTCCACAAGGAGAAACTCTTGCTCCTTTGAAATTGGATTTTTTTAAGGTACTGATGTAAGCAAACTACAACACAGCTTTATTTCCTTTTCTGTGATGTGAAATGCCACAATTCCAGCCAAAGCTTTAAGAAATGCCACGACACACATAAAAACAGTCAATTATGCTGCTGATGGAGACCAGGCACAGTTTTCTCTACAAAAAAACACGCTGCTATATTTTACATGAAAAATAACTACAAATACATGTGTCAAAAGTGCTCCCCAGTGTGAACCTGGGGTCTTATGACTTCGCTGGATTAACACTTGTAAACTTCAGTTCTAATTGGAATAAAATCAAATGCCTCTTTTTTGTGTGTGAAAAATTGAAAGAAAGTCAGCGTGCTTTTAACAACAAAGGCAGATTATTTATTGTTACATGAACATGAGATTTTTTTTTAGGTCTCTGTTTACGTTGGCTACATGGAATGATCTTGCCCATTTGTTTAAGATAAAACACTGACATTTAGAAGAAAGTTCAAAACATTCAAAGGCAGTAAATTCTTGATGACTGGTCTTGCAGTTGGAGGCAAAGCACTTTCTAAGTACTAAATATGTGCTTAAAATTGAGGAGGGGATAGGGCCAAGCGACTAGTGACCTCATTAACAGTAAGCAATGAGTGTGGAAGGCCTTCCTCCCATGGCCTGGAGTCAAGGCCATGAGGTCACAATATCCCTTCGATATTTATAAGCTTTCTTTTACATGAAGCATGGTTCTTAAACTCCCCGAAACATGGTTTCCTCATCCATAAAACAGAGCTGCACGTTATCTCATCCTGGGAGATAATTCTCCCTGTGTCTATCCCGTTTCTGCATACCTTTTGAGAAAGACACTGGGTTATCTCTTTGTAAATGGTTGTGTGGCAACAGTATTGGAAGAGGACAGATACTGCCTCTTGGGGGTGAAGGCTTCCCAGGTTGATTAGCAGCTTCCTTATAAAAGCTCGTTTTCTACAAAACCTGTGGTGCTTCTGTAACACAATCCACTCAATTGCACATGTCAACTGGTGCCTGATACATTGCTCTATGGGAAACAGAGTTCAAGAAAGTGTTACAAATGATGTCACTGTAGCAGTTGCAGATACTGACTAAGACAGTCTTTGTCTTTGAGTCCAGAGTATCTTGCTTATGGCCAGTAACTATGACACTATGGAAGACTAACTTCCTTCCAAGTAAATTAAAATCGCAAATGCTGAGCAGTTCTTGTTGTTTTTTCAATCATAGACTTTATGTAAAGATTCACAGTGGCACTGTAAGCGAAGATTTAATGACGGGCACTGCAGATAGAAAGTAGCTGTACATTTATCCTGTGTATCCAGCTGTTCCAAACATGCAAATACAACAGTTTGAAATATTTGGGAAAATGTACTCACTGTTTTATTCTTGACACCATCCCTAGCAGGCATTCCCTGGGAACCCACAGATCACTCTGCCTTTGGAAGTAGTAGGCTCACTGCAGATCTTCACCTCTCCCTCTTTGTTCCTCGACTCTAACTCTCTAGTCTCATCCCCAGCTCTGTAGCGGAACACCTACTGTGGCTGGGATTCTGACCCCTAGCCTCTCTGACCCCTATCTCCAATGGATCACGTGGACCTTCTCTTCCAATCTTCCTTCTCTCATGCATCCCATTATCCTAGTCTCCATCAGCATCAGGCATCCCCTGGAGCTGTGTGACAAAGCTGTTCCTGAGGAGATGCAACACACCTTGATGGCCACTCACCCCAGATATGGGGCCCACAACAGACAAAACGTACAGATACCACTCAAGTTCTAGATGGGGGTTCAGGGGTAAAATATCACGCCAAGTTTGGTGGGAGGAGAATGGGGAGTTGATATGGAAAAGAGGAGATCGAATGTTAATTTCATCAAAGGCATTATATGGAATTCTCAAGAACAAATAACTGAATAAAAAAATACAATAGATGCCCATACATGGTGGCAAACATCTGTAATCTCAGCTATTTCCAAGGCCAAGGCAGAAGAATTGAAAGTCTGAGGCAAATCTTGGGAAGACTCCATATCAAAATAGAACAAAAAATGCCTTCTGAAATGGAAGTGTGTGTGGGGGGGAGTCTTTTGAGGGAGGGGACAACGGTCTTTGAACATAAGATGTGATGTGGAAAGGAGACTAAAGGAGTCGGAGAGGGCACAGGGCAGGCAGAAGGAGAGGGGTAAGAAGAGGAACAGGGAGGATGCTCTTCCATAACCAAGTGTTGTAAAAATGCCCAAATAACCATGTTACTTTACACGGTTGACTAATTTCAAAAACTGAAAATAGCCAACAAGTTAGTTCAGTGGTAAAGCGGTTGCTCGACATGAGGAAGACCTTGTTCCTCCCTAAGTACGGAAAACAAAGGAATATAACAGTAGATAAGCTGTGTTTAAGCCAATAAACCTCTACTAAACATGGTAAATATGAAATCAATCCCAGTAATTCAAGTTCCAGTTTTAAAATTACTAGCATTCAACAACCCCACATCTTACCTGAAAGAAAATTTCAAACCCATGAAAAAGAAAGAAATGATATAAAATTTAACAGGGAGAGGGAGCTAATGGTATCAAGTAGCTACACTTCTTAAAAGGCAACTAGCATTAGAGGGTTAGTGATTCAAAGCATCTTTTTCAGAATTTAGACAAAAGACATGTCTGAGTGCTTGCCGCTCCCAAGAATCGCCTTTAGAGGGGACATCTATTGGACATCTTGCTCCTTACAGTAGCTATCACCTTAGCCATGGAAGCTGATTCCGGTACTTGCTTCAAGTCTTACTGGACCCAGGACTGTATCTAATGCTGTCTTCACGGCGAGCATCTATGGATCCAATCAAATCTTCTCTCTTACACAGTTATATTACGATATGTAGAGACAATCTATACACAGAATAATGATGGAAACCAGAGGAAAAGATACATACAAATAAAATCAACACATACAGGAATTAAAACAAAACCAAGATTCAGAAAGTGTAGAGGGAAGAGACAAGAATTAAAAAAGGAAAAAATACAGGCAGGACAGCATTGGTCATCCAATGAGTGACCAGGCCGGTGTGACAGCGCAGCCCCTGCTCTGGGTAAGCTCCTGCGGCCCCGAGGCTCACCCTGGACAGCTCTGAGAGCCTCAGGACCCACTGTTTTGACTATGCTGGCATTTGCCGCACCTCCCTTACTGCTCTGTGAACTCCTAGAACGCTAAATCAACTAGAATAATCTGAGTTGCCTGTTTGTTGCAATCTGATGGGTCTAGTCACAGGTACTGAGAAGAGCAGTACCTTGGAAGGATTTCCCAGACAGGGCCTTGACGTAAGCAACGAGCAGACTCACTTGCCAAGGGCAGACATGCGCAGAGGGCCCTGAACGCTCCTCTCTGCGGCTTCTGTTTGCTGGTTTCATATCTCTGGATGTCCCCCTCCTCCTCACGCTGCTCCTCACCGCTCCGCCGTAAACGCACGGAAATCTTTGCATTTCCTTCCTTGTGACCATTTTTATTAAGTTGCCGTTTTGTTTATTCTCTTAATCACAGATGTGGCTTTAAATGTTTCCCTGACTAACCTGAGCTCTGTGATTTCCAAAAAGACCAGCACACTCCTATCACTACACTGCTTTAATAATAATTTCTCCATCTGTCTCCCTCACTAAGCTACAAACTGTTTTAGATTAAAAAAGAGTTTCATTTTAATCATCTATATGTTCTCAGAACCTGGCACAGTATCTACCATATAATAAGTACTAAATAACTTTGGACGAATATATTAAATCCTTCACCTCTGGTTTAGCATAAAATTTAAGATATTCATATGTATTGCTCCATAAGATGCTGTGTAATTTTCCAGGATCAATAATCATTGTCAGCTCTGCTTCTCTTACATTAAGCAAAGCTGCACTGGCTACAGTTGCTCCTTTTTGATTTACGTCTTCCCTCATGTCACTGTCTCTCAGCAGCTGGAGGAGTACAGGAGATTTATGTTGTCTCCAAACGCATAAATGTTAATTTGCTTTTTAATTATTTTTCCTGCTAGCAGATACGCTTCGGTTTAGTTTCCACTTAGGATCCGTATTGACTTGAGTTACTTTAGTAGTCTCACCTGTAAAATGAAGCCCTGGCACAGCTAGAGTCATAAAATTATGACCTAGTGCTCATTACTATTAACCACACATGCTAAATTTTATTTTCTCTCTTATGTTCGGGAGAGTATAGGAACAGGAAGGAAAAACAAATCCTTGATCTTAGGCTTGTGGTCACTCCAGTGCTCATTGCGTTCCATGTGTTAATTGCAGTAGCTTTTATATTCTATGTTGAGCTGTTTCTGTGAACTCTCAGTCTCGCCAATGCCATCAAGTGTGGGAATCGCTATGTAAATTACTGGGGGAAATGGAGGTGGTGGTTTTTTTTTTTTTCCCGCAAAACTGGGGACATTTTGCAAAGATTTATGCATTAAAACAAATTGATACTCACTGATGAAGTAGGTAAGTAGGAAAATTAGATCTGGAGAGTCAAGACTGAAGATTATGGAAGCATGCTTCTCTACTGTTTTTCCTCATTTATGATTACTAGGCTTTTCCTTCCTGAGCATGGCCTCATCGCAGAGCCTGACAAATAACCCCAGGCTCTGTGAGTCATTACTACAATTAGAAGAAGCATATTGTTCTCTTTCAATACTCACCCTAGTCTCACATGTGAAAACCTCAGTCATCAGAATACATACCTCACTCATTAGCACGCAGCTCTAAGCCAGTCTACCTCTGGGTGAGTGTCTCTAATGCGCTCATTCCAGGGTGCACATGGATAGCTAGGTCCCTCATGATAGTCCCTTAAATTCAAAACACACGTTAAATATTTCTGAAACTGAGATAGTACTTGTAAGATTACAAGTAGTTGTGTTTGTTTTTAATCTCTTTATATGCTGCATTTTGTCTCTCTTTTGGTTTATTTGATATTATTTCTGTTGACATTTTATTAATAAGGTTATGATTCTTTTAACAATGAATTATGTCAAATTTAGAGTTTACAGCCATTTGAGAATCAGTAATGTGAAATCTTATTTATTTCAGAAGTATATTTTACTCAGTGTCTGTCTTTGTCTAATTTGCTGGCACACAGAACAGAGTAGAAATTTACCTCTCCCAATTCAGGAAGCCGTGAAGAAAATGGGCTGAGGGTATTGTTACATCATTTCTTGGAGCAAGCATAAGAGAATATAAGAAAAGAAGAGACCAAGCTCTCATCTCGAGTCTGCTTGTAATAGGAAATGGTCCATTTGCTAGGGTATAGCTCGCACAGCCTGAACATTTATCAGGCCTCATCTCCCAGATTCACTGCTTGAAAGATTGTGTTTTGAACTCATACTTTCTTCATGACACATGCAAACATAGCTACACCTGATAACCTATCATAATAAGATAAATTCTGATTCTAATTAAACACTCAGACTTCAAGGGCACCGTTAGGATTTCTGCGTTTGTTTGCCTAAAGCAGATATTAAAGACTTATTCAGCCAGGAAATTTGTGTCAAGGTTGATATAATACAGCTCCATCAATATTTGTCACAAGCAACAAAGTAGCACCTAGTTTAATTTATAATAATACCATAGATCTAGCACAGCACAATGTAATGATATCAAGGTGTAAGGAGATGACACAGCATGAAAGACAGCATTATAAAATGCCAGTAGTGAGCCATCTTGAATGAGCTACTCTGCCTCATCTCTATGAATCATTAGTGATGGATGGTTTTTCTACTTTTATCAAGACATATACAGAAACACACATATATATTAACCTGCTGATCTAAATATAAATTTTTATTGTTTTCTAGAAGCCGTAAGCTAAATGTCTCATTGAAATCATTATTATTTTAATTTTTAAATTTTTTTTTTACTTTTGGCAGTTATAGTTATACATATAGTTATACATTTTCCGTTCCCTTTCCTCTCTCATGGTTCCAATTACTCTCTTTCAAATTCATGTCTTATTTTTCATTAAGTGTTCTGACATACATGTATGTGTGTATATCTACATACATAATAAACACACACACACACACACACACACACATACACATACACATTTCTAAATACATGAATAGCTCCTGCTCAGTCTGTACACTATCATTTGTATGTAGGTTTTCAGGGCTGACCATAATTGGTGTGTTCTTCTATCATGGCATATTAACCCTAAAGACATGCATATCTTGGTGGCAACTACAGCTCTCTATTAGGACTTAAGACCTGCTCAGCAAGAGGGAAATCTGGCTATTAATGGAAACCTAGTCAACTACCCAGGGCTAGTGAGTCCATGAATCTTGAATTCACTACACCCACCAACATATGAAACCAGCATGATCCCTAACTACATTCTAAACAGGTTGTCCTGATGCCCCAGAAAAGCACAGTTCTCACCCATCATCAAGGAAACGTATTTTGCAATATACTTATATGGTTGAAGAAAACTATAACAAATCAACAGGCAGAGTAGTGGAGTCCAGTATTATTGGGTATATCTACAAAATAACCACTTCACCTGTGGCTCAGGGAATGTTGCAGAAGTGAGGAAAGAAAGATTGTAGCAGGGAGATTGCTGTGAGACTCTGTCTCCCAATAATATCAGATGCTGCACACCCATAAAGTCTCACCCGCATGTCTGCCTGAATATGAGCTGAACTAGAACAGCTGCAATGGTGCAGTGGACAGTGGAAAGCCCATGAGGCCTCAGCACTACACAGAGAACTAGATGGAACTACTGCATGATGAGAGTGGGGAAATAAGTATTCTTTTATATGCAGAGACATAAGAGTTTATTCTTTGAAGATTTGCTTACAATTAAATCAGACAAGAATGTGTGCAGAAACAGGAATTGCTCTAGCCACAAAGAATAATTTATACTATACATTTCCAAATATAAAGGGAAATGTGCAGATTACCTCATACACTCTGTGAAATCTTACCACAACAAAGCACCTGGAAATCATGTCATTATCCCATTCTATTCCTAACATATATTTGTACTCACAAAAAAAGAAAAGGAAAAAAAAGTGTCTATAAGAAGGGAAGTAAAACAGTAGCAATAGAATCATAAGTAGATTATCAAGCCATAATGATTAGTGTTTGCTGATACTTGAAATCTAGACATTGAGCCGTATGGCTCCTTGGAATTTGTAGAGAAGCCCCTGCTACTCACAGTTTGGAGAAGCACATACTTCAGAGAGCCAGAAACGTTTACCACTACTGTGAGCTGATGGTACCGACTTTCTCCTGCCAAGTGTGTTGGAAATTTAGTTACCAATGTTGGGAGATGGGGCCTAACAATTGATAGGCAGACCATCAGGGCAAGATGAACTGAATAATGTCATCCTAGGGATAGTTCTGGTAGCCTGAGAGACAGCTAATTGCAAAACGAGAAGCTTTGCCTAGTCTATTATTAGTACTCTTGCCCTCTACCTTCAGATATGTTGTAATATAGGAAGAAAAACCCAAGTACTTGCTAGGCCCCTGATATAATACTTACAGACTCAAGAACTGCCAAGAAATCAATGTCTTCTGTTGATCAATTATTTAGTTTTACATATTCTGTTACACAGGCATAAAACAGAATAATAGAAGCCCACATCAATACCAGGTTCTAATATATTTCACCTGAATTTTAGTTAGAGATATGAAGGATTAAATTGAATTAAACTGACACTATATTGTTAGAATGTTTGTGTATATTTGGCAGGAAAAAAAAAAAAAAAGGTCTAAATTCTTCCTGGTATGGTACTTCCTCAAATAAAGAAAACCAAACCAAACCAAAACAAAACAACAACAACAAAACAAAACCTTGGAATTTTTAAACATGTAAACATGAACTGACAACCCCACACTACAAGCTATTTAAGGAAACAGCATCACAAACAACAGCTTTTGTGAAATCGCTGCTGGGCTGGTGGTACAGCTCAATGGTACAGCACTTGAGTGCCATGCACAAAGATCTGGGTTAGATCCCCAGCACTGGAAGTAGTTCTGCACCTGTGAGCTCAGCATTTGGGAGGTAAAAAGAAAGAAGCTGGAGAATTAGAAGTAACATTCAAGGTTATTTTCAGGTAGATACAGTCCAGCTTCTAACTGTGAGATTTTGTCTAGAGACAAAGAAAATTAATTAATTAGTTAATTAATTAATTAATTAATTAATTAATTAATTAATATTCTTACTCCTCATGATCAAAGATATTAGAATTCTGCATCTTGAAGTCAGAAATCATAACCTTAACATGTTCAACAAAAATATGCATTTTTCATAAGCCAAAAATAAAATTCCACATTAAAAAGAGATCATGGGTAAAATAAAGAAAGCCAAACCAACACAAACCAATTACTAAAATAAAATAACAGGAAAACTCGATGAATCAAGAAAACAGTCATTTAGACAAAAGCTAAAATAGTTTATTATCTGTGAATTAATTCTGAAGACATCACACACATCGGATATGAAGTAAAAATATAAAAATCTACTAATCAAATTGAATGCAGAAAGTATCAAATAATTTAGTGTAAAATTTACAGGAAGAAATACTCAATCAAATAAGGCCTCAGACCTGGTTACACCTGGTAGAAGAAATACTATAACCTGAGTTGGAAGTCCAATGTAACGGGAGATTTATACTCAATTGTATTTTACTATTTGTCAATGAAGGTATTAATTAAACAGTTTTCTAATGCTTTAGCACTACTAACTGCAAAAAATAAAAACCACTGCAGATAAATCGTCAGCTGTGGTCCTCTTAGTTAGGTGAATCCACACTGAAAGGACCTCATACAATTTTTCACATGGGAAGCTTCTGAACTCCTCTTTGGGTCTTAGCGAAGTCTTCATTGCATTCTCACCTCCAAGAGCAGTTCTTCCTGTCATGTGAAAGGGTCTTGAAATAGAGTGCTCAGTGAGAGAAAGCACAAATTAGCGAGTCAAAGTATTTCCATACCTAATGTTCTATGATTGCAGATTCTTCTTCAGTTCAAAGAGATTATAGGACTCCATGGGGAATGCATGGTTTTCTGGAGAGACTGCATGAGCACATTTTTATTTCTTGGGAAATTCTCGGGCTCCTTTTCTTCCAGACACAGACTCTTGACGTTTATAGCTATAGAAGTCGAAACACTTCAGCTGCACACACAGTGTGGTTGTGATAAATTTGATAGAAACATGCATTTTGATAGAACTTATTCCAGTTGTCTATCCACAGCAGAGTTCTGAGTGACTTCTAACTTTGCTACAGAGATTAGCAGACAACCTTAATAGAAAGCAGAAGAAACTCAATGAAACGACACTAAATAAATGTGTGCACAGAGGGTCTTTTATGCCAAGAGTATAGCTCCCTGCACAGCCCCGATTCCAGGGCCCTGAACCCACATCTCTGCGGTGTCTCTGCTCTACTCTCTCCTGTCTTGACGTCAGTCACATTGTCATGGAGGAGACGGTTTCATCATGTTTCAGAAATGTGGCCATGTCCAAGCTGGCTCAACCGAGAGTGCCCGGAACAACTAATTCAGGACAAAAGATGGGGTTAATTTGTATAAAAGACCAAAACAAAACCAAAAAGAATGTCACTTGCGGCCATACCGAAAGGAAGAGTAGATTTGCCTGAGAACTTTGGAAGTGAAATCAGCAGACCCTCACAGTCGACTCTTCTCATGAATCACTCACTGGCTTTCTAGAACCAATAAAGAAAATTATATGAACCTTATAAAATTTGCATAAGCATTTTGCAGTGAAAAGAACAAATCTCAACATTTCACAAGATACACCAGAAATATTTTAGAACACCTTGAGATGTCATCTGATACACTCAGAGGTTACTAATGTCCACGTCATCTCTAAACGTTGTAAATCTCTTCACCATTCATTGGCACAGAACCACACTTGCATTTCATTCAATTCTATGAAATCTTTCCAGGCAGGACTGATATCATAAACCTCAGCCTTTAGTATTAGCCTTGATTTCTCAAATTTCACTGTAAAAATTTCCATGCAGTTTAAGAAAAGGCAGCAAATTATATTAGGATCACAGGGCCTTTTCTCTTAGTCTGTCTGTTTTTCTTTCTTATTTATTTATTTATCTTTTTTTTTATTTGAGCTAAAGCCCCAGGTTCCCAGGCTGCCATCACCTTCAATATGTAGCTAAAATAACCTTGAACTTGAACTGCATCCCCTCCTGCCCCCAGCTTGCTGGTACTGGAATCTCAGGCTTGTTTAACCACATTCTGTTTATTTTGTGTGAGGCTCTGACGCCAGGGCCTCCTGCATGCTAGACGAGCACTCACTCACTACCCACTGACACATGCCCACAACCTCTTTTCATTAGAAAATAATAAATTCAACCAAATACAGCAAGATGAGAAGGATACTGAGGACAATCTATAAAGCGCTATAAAACTCTAACTCTAGGATCTAAAAGGGAATTTGATTTGTCTGGAAGATTTTCACCTATGATAATGAAGTGGCTTGTTTACTCGATCAGTGTGGACGGAGTGCAGTATATCAACACGTAAAGAGCGCTGGGTTTTGCATTTAGTGTGTGACAGAACGTTTGCATCAGAGGGGCACATCCTTAGTGAGCTGGTGATATTTATTCACTTAAAAAATAAATTTACACCAGCAAGAAATAGGTCCCAAATTATTCAGTAAAAAAAGGAAATTATCTTCACTAAATATTTTAATCAATACATGACCCTTTGCTGATTCCTCATTATAAGGCTGTCAATATTCAGATGAAAAAGATCAACAGGAAACACACTTCAGGGCTGCCCGTTGCAGGGGGAATTTTCTATTTGTAGACTGAATGGCTCATAGTAGATTGGTATGTTTCCCTCTAGTGGTTAAATGGCATTTAACTCCATCTACCAAGTCACCTCTAAAAACACAAAGGAAGGAATGCCTACTCGGCAGCATTTAGTGTGGAGAGAAAACAAAAAAAGGCAGGTTGAAATGATTTGCAAATAGGATCAAGTCTATTTGTGTGTAGAGTGTAATTCATAGTTCTAAATACCTGATCAGTTTCCGTGAGCTGGAGGAGGAGAGGGAATATTTTAAATGCCTGCAGAAGAGAGACGCTGATGACAAGTAAGGAGACGGAAATCAGAAGGGGAAACAATATAATACTCAGTCAAACCAATTCATTTCAATGTGACACAAGAATAGTAATGAAGCGAGATTAACAATTTTTAATTCCAAGTTACATTACTTATTTAAAAATCTCTTATTAAAATAATTTCATTTGTGCCAAACCTAAATTCATCTTCTGGCTTCATGCCAATGAAGACTACTGCATTTGCCTTCTGCCCCTGTAGCCTTGAGGTGGGCAGTGTCTTTCACAAGGAGAAAAAGTAGTGAGAACCTATTCACCACAATCATTTCCCCAGATACGTCCTTCTGCCTAAAATATTCCTCTGAAGAAATGGTGGCCGTGTGTTTCTAACACTGGCTTCCTGCACCTTTTTTTAACACGGCAGGCCAATTACAGAAGAGATCCCATTTTCTTTCTTCTAAAAACTAAAAGCAGGTTTGGATATTGACAATCAACTGAACAGCAAAATGCCACACCAGCTCCAAATATGCACACT